>JAEIIF010034780.1:0-18842 GCA_018874455.1 Drosophila trapezifrons
ACAACGAATACACCAACAAAACCATATTAACTTACTTTTATAATAAAATAATCCCACATTAATATGTAATAAAATAGTTCATATTATACATAATATCCGGCTCGAAGGACCATGTTCAGAAGGGAACGAATTTGTAGCCAACCATAACTCCAAATATTTTTAATCGAGTGGGCACTGAATTTCCGGTCTGCCTTCAAACGAGCTACGAGCCTTGGGATCTGTGGAACCTCAGTATATTCCTAGCTTACCTACAGTGAAGATCAGAAAATAATTCAGTAAAGAACGGAAGAAAATTTTCGACTCAGCTTTTAGTAAATTTGTGATAAATTTTTGATAGTATTCATTCGTATTCAGTTTTCGTCATGCAAGGAAGCTACATGGAAGACCTGTGCATCGTCGGCGTCGGCACATTCATGCACCTGACCCGGCTGAGTCCCTTCACGGCGAGCGAGTCTGTGGCCGTGGAGCTCGTACCCAATGCTGCGTCCACGCTGCTCGCCACGACCCTGCTGGCGGCGCTGACCAAGTGGCGTCCCATCCGAGGCGATGCTGCCGAAATGGGCCGTGCCCAGCGCCTGCTGCGCCTGGTGGTGGAGCTGACGATCATCGTGTGCATGGTGGAGTTCCTGCTCGTGTGGCTCTGGGTTCCGATGCTAGTCCTGCTCAGCAGCGTCTGCGAATGGGCCACCGACGGGTACCTCGAGAAGCAATTGCCCAAGCTGGCCAGCTGGCTGAACAACGGACTCTTCTCCATCCTCCGCCTGCTGCTGGCTATGATCCTGGCCTCGGCCATCGCCGTTTCCCAGGGCTGGCTGCAGGGCCTCGGTGGCTGCTGCCCCAACACCAATGAGCTGCAGGAAACTGGTCCCGAAGAAGATCCCTTCATGCGGCGTAGCCATCCCTCCTTGGCAGCCCGAGTCCCGTCCAGTCGTCCCATCGTTGTGCGCTATAGCGAGATGTCTGCTCGCAACAGGAACCAGGAGCCCTGCCCCATCCGTTCAGTGACTCTGAACGATTCAACAGCCTAGCAGGTGCAGTTGCAAGGACTCCCGAACTCTGACGCCGCAAGTGGACGCATTCTTTCGCAGTTGCAGTCGCCTTTATATCCTGCGAGTCCCGTCGTCCAATCTCTAGTGCGGCTTAACGAGTGACTCCCTCCCAAGAATTCCAGCCAGACACACGATGCACGATGCACTACGTCTTCACTTGAATAAATAGAATAGAAATAGTCAGCCTACAGCCAAGTAGTTTTATTGCCTTTAAATATTATATTTAACTCTAGAAACGTATATAATACCAAGCCAATACAAATAATAGCAAAACCAGAAGCGGTAAAAGAACAAACTGGCATCCCAATGCGCTCCACATAACCAATTTGATCTTATTGACGAGAAATAAATTAGACATGTAATCGGGATAAAACGAACCCCGGTTAGAGGGACCAGCCTTGTCTTTGGCTCGCTTCCGCATTGAGCCCTTGTTCTGGTTCGAAACCTTGACTGACTTCCGGCTGGAATCCATTATGGAATTGTAGGCGACTGGGAAAAGGTCCTACTAGAACCTGCTTTCAAATAATAGTTAGAGAAATTGTCCTTGATTTTATTTGAAAAGCTTACTTCTTGTTATTGTCGGACAGGCAAGTCCAAGAACAGCTTTCACACGAAATAGTTATCCTTCATTCCCTGAAAGATAAATATTAATCAGGGGACCAGCCCTCCATTATATAAATATATATTACCTTCTAGTTTTTACAACAGTTTTTATTATTTAAAGCTAGACTTGTGCTTCATTAAGATAGTAGTTGTTATAATTAGCACTGGCAGTAAAACACAATATATGTAATAACTTTATTCTATTATATGAACACAGTTTGTGGCTTTAATATTTAAATATATTTCAAGTGCGTCACAGTTTAATAAATTTGTATTTCTGCTCCGTTTGCAATCCAGTATCTGAGTCCGTTGGAGTCCGCTGATCTAGTGAATAAACTTCTGCATTTGCATTGAGCTACAGCGATATTCAGGTGGAGTTAATGTATGTATATACATATATCCACTCTGATTTACATATGTGAACATATTCCCATGCATGCTCTCCACAAATTCCTGGCCATCCTCAAGTTACGAGCAACGAGAGCCGGCAGACTCAGCAGTGGAAAGAACAACAAATTGTCTCAGCAGCATCACAAATCAGCGTTTATTTGACACTGACAATGCACTGGAAACAAAACTGGTGCGAAACATTGTCATATCTCGTCAGGATATTACATGTTACAATTAAGACTCTAGAAAAACTTTTAAAAACCCTTACAAAGAGGCTTTAATAACTGGAAAATATAGCAAAAATATATGGGATTATGTACTTGAATTAAATAAAGATTATCCAAATTAAAAATATTATAATAATATTAAACATTTAAACATTTGTTAGCAGTGTAACTCAAAGAATTTCAAACCTTTTCCTATTGCTTATGTATGTGAACTACATTGTGAAAATAAATAAATTTAATCGACTCGGCGTTCTATAAAGAATTTCCGCTTATCTTGAGTGCCAAGAGTCACTACAGTTTTATTTAAAATGAAAGCCAAAACTCCCATTAAAGAATATGCCAAGTTCAAAACTATAGAGGTAATAAACAGCTTGATCAAGTGTCTAATTTTTATTTGAAATCATTTTTATGTAATTTGTTTTCTAATTTGTTTCAGCAATAGAATAGTACCCCCATAATAGTAAATAGTCTGATTAATTCTAGTCTATATAAAATTAAGCAGAAGCAGCTTACTTAATTGTTATTATATAATTTATAAAAAGTCAACATGATTATTTAAATAGTAACATTTTGAATTTGAACTGCTGAGGCCGGAAAAAAAAGTTTTTATAACCAATTTTTGGATAACTTGAGGTAAATTGATGTGAGAAGTGTTTTTAAATTTGTATTTAAGCGTGTAACAACTTACCTTGACACTAAACTTCACCTTAATAAGTTAGGTAAAAAACTAGATCTAATAATCGATTTCTTTCTAACCTTGTGGCAATTTTTTGTCAACTATTTCGATGCTGATAAAGCCTATATAATTCCTGAACTTTAGACCTTTAGCACTTGATAAAAAAACACATATGTATAAAGGTGCCCCGACAAACGTAATTACTCTTTTATATCCCTAACTGAGAAATTATACATATATAATACAATATATCAGTTGTTTCCCCATCATGCAACGAATAATCTCACATTGATCTTGGAACCCTGAGACTTGAATGAACAGGATATAACAGGATTAAACGTGATGCAGGGCTTTGTAACCTCACTTCTCATATTTCGATCGAACTGCGCTGCTTCCTAGCCCCACTGCAGTTAAGAAATAAACTTGGCCATTTCGAGATTTAAATTATAACATATAATGTACATAATATTCATAAATAATGACAGGACACGGCCAGCTAATCGATTGAGCTCTGTCCCGCACTGTTCACCTCCAGTTCGGTGCTGGACACACTGGGCGATATGGTCGTGGAGCCCGAGTGGCCAGCAATGCCATCTAGATTATAGTACTGCACTATCCGCGGCGGCGGCCGGTTGGATATGACCTCTGTTATCTGGTTCACAATCCACTTGGCCAGCTTTATGACGGCCACATGGGCCACAAACTGTAGGATCATGGCGCCAAAGCCCTTGTAGAGTCCGCCAACTCCCTCCGTAACCATTGTGGTTTGATAGCAGTCCATGACGCCCTGATAGTTCGTCAGGATGGGCACTACGGCATAGCCATTATCCAGGTTGTCGATTATCGTGCGTGTACCCTGCAATTGCAGGCGATGCAGAATAGTCTCGAACGGGAAGAATATAGCCTCGGTGGTCAGCATGGCGACCAGGCTGGCATAGATCTCGGCATTCTGGTGCTCCAGCGTGCTGTCGGTTAACTTGCCACCGGGCTTCTCTTGGGTATGCGTTATTCGCCGCCGCATGATGCGCGAGGCGACGCCGCGTATGACCAGGTTGAACAGATACTTGGTGATGCCAAAGGAAACACTTGGCCCGATCAGCGCCCAGGCCGGTAGCATGCGACCCTTTTGCGGGGAACTCCAGTAGAACAGCCGGAGGCTTCCCTCGCGAAACACATCGAACAGGCCGGGCTTTTCGCTGGCTATGTCGCTCTGGACCGTCTCCACCAAGGAGGCGGCATGGAATGGCACAACCAAGCCAATGCTTATGCTGCAAGCGGAATGGTTAGGAGATTTTGCGGAGAAACAACCGAGTTGCTCTGACTTACCACTTCAGGATAATGTGTTGTCCGAATCGCTTCAGTGTCGTCCGACTATCCACGTCCTTGGGCCAGCTGGTGAACTTCGATATGACATCGTCGATGGCCAAGGTCATGCCGCGCACCAGCAGGCAGCTGCCGACTCCCTTCCACAGCGTGGTCACCCCCTGCCGCCTGTGCAAGTGCACAATGCTGGGCAGAAGGCTGAACGGATGCAAGTGGTAGCGCTTGGAGGCATTAAAGACCTGACACTGCCGACGCAGCACTATGAACGGATGGCTCAGTAGGTTCTCAGTGACCAGGGAGACCCACTGTACGCCCACAACCAGGTACTTGCGGATAGACGTGTCTGCAAATGACATAAATGCATGAATCTGGGGATATAGCGACCCTGTGCCGACTTACCATCCTCCTGATTATCTATATACTTATGCTTCTCCAGCGGGAGCGACAGGGGATCGTCTAAGTTGAGATACTGCAGTTTATGAATGGCATCCTGGTCGGCACTTATACTATCCACAATCGCCTTCTCGCGGCCTTCGATGCTGGATCAATGGAGGGGTCGTACATAGGAATTTATATAATTCAGCAAAGATAATAGGGGCTGTACCTGCTGCCCAGGTGCTTCTTGGGGCTACTGCTCGCGCGTAACTCGGCTGCTCCTGTACCTGACTTGTCCCTTTCGATGCGTTCATCACCTTGGCCGTGCTTCGCCTCAAACCTGGGCATCGGATCGGAGTCGGAGTTCCTATTAGTACTGTGTCAGGATGTGTTTGTTTCGCCGAATATACGTACTTTAGACTGGAGTAGTTATTAAGGCCTGCCATGGTTCGGGGCCCGTGTTCTCCTGGTTCTATGATGTGGAGGGGAAATTCCTACTTGTCCTTGTCTGTTTGACAGCGTACTATTGGCATATTCGATTGTTATTAAGTTTTTTTGCTAACTATGATATGAGAAATGTGTGCCGTAACCAGTGCGACCGCATCTCTGCCGCTCAAAAATACCACGGGAACTTTCAAGCAGTGTTACCAGATAACAATTTTGCTTTACCCTGGACTATTTGAGATTTTTTAGGGATTATGCAAAATTGTTATCTGGCAACACTGGCCGGCATTGTGTCTTGGATTTTGCGTCCTAGTTTTACCCAATCGAATATATATTGTCCATCACACATCTTGATTAGATGGAGGCAGTCCTTGGCCGATCTCAACATGACTGCTACTTTGCAGCAAAGCGGAACTATAGAACTGCCAGCCGAGGCATGCGATTTGGAGCGTAGCTTGCTCGGAGGACAGAGCTTTCGGTGAGTGGCTGGAGGATATACTTGTTCCTAATAAAATGACTATATTTTTTAGCTGGCGCTCAATAAAAGATGATGACGGCAAAATAAAATACTGTGGAGTCGTTTCCGACATTTATTGGGTGCTTGGGCAGGAAAATTCCCATATAAACTTCAAGGCATTCGCGGACCCTACGTCCAAGATCGCAGTGGACTACAAATCCGTAATATCCAAGTACCTGCGTGTGGATTTCAAGTTGAAACAGCACCAAGCTGAATGGATAAGCAAAGATGAGAATTTTGCCAAATTTGTGGGCAAGCCCGTGCGCGTTCTTTCTCAGGATCCCTTGGAGAACATAATAAGCTTTATGTGCAGCCAAAACAACAACATTAAGCGGTGCGGCTAACTTATTAAAAAGGCAATTACAAATATGCCTAATCATACCCATTCTCTTAGCATTTCAGCAATGATCCAATGGTTTTGCGCCCATTTTGGCAGCAAACTGGGACATTTTCATGGATGCGACGAGTATACATTTCCCACTTTAAGTAGATTCGAAGGCGTTGAATGCGACAAACTAAATGCTCAACTGCGCGCCGCGAAGTTTGGCTATCGGGCCAAGTTTATAGCCCAAACCTTGCAGGAAATACAGAAACGAGGCGGCCAGAGCTGGTTTATTGAGCTCCAAAGCTTGCCGTACCACGAGGCGCGTCTGGAGCTAGCCCGGCTTCCGGGCATTGGATTCAAAGTGGCCGACTGCATATGCCTCATGTCCATGGGCCATTTACAATCTGTACCCGTAGACGTACACATATACAGGATTGCCCAGAAATATTACCTGCCACACCTGGGCAATCAGAAGAACGTAACGAAAAAGAGTTACGAAGAGGTTTCGAATTATTTTCAAAAGCTACACGGAAAGTATGCGGGTTGGGCTCAAGCGGTGAGTTATTAAATAATAAAAACCCATACTTATATGTTTCTTATACTACATTTATTTTTCAGATTATTTTCTGTGCTGACTTGGGACAATTTCAAGATACTCCAAAAGCTGATGGCAAACTAATTTCAAATAAAAAAGGGTTAAAAAAGTGTTGAAACTGTTACATATTTTGGGATGTAAAAACCAAGAGTATTAAAGTATTTTTCGTACAAAACAAACCAAGGGTTTACTAGTTTTTTTATTGGTTATTGTTTGCACTGGTTCATTGTGTCCAACAGGGGGAATTCCCTCAAATATAAATCAATAAATCTGAAAAATGTACGCAATTTATAACTCCTCCGTGTTCTTTTCTCACCGTTCCACCTGCCCCGTTCAACAGGCCATCCTGTGGTATATCTGAACTGCCAAGACGCGGTCACACTGACCATGCAGCATGTTTAAGATTCGTACCGGCAATATTTTTGTATAAAAAATATACATTTTAAATTAATACCATGCCCAAGGAGCAATTTCGTGCTTCGGCACTGAATAAGAAGATGTAAGTCATTGCTCCCGCATAGCATAGATATATCGTACTTACTGGCATTAACCCGCATTGCAGCTCACATGTCCAGTTCGGAATTAGTGGGGCGGATGAGATCCAGCAGGAGTCCCTGGTGCGGATAATCTCCAAGAATCTGTACCAGGCCCAGCGACAGCCGGTGCCCTATGGCGTCCTGGACCGGCGCATGGGCATCAGCACAAAGGACGCCATGTGCGAGACCTGTGGCCAGGGCCTCAACGAGTGCATTGGTCACTTTGGCTATCTGGACCTGGCGCTGCCCGTATTCCACATTGGCCACTTTCGGTCCACCATCAACATCCTGCAGATGATCTGCAAGGCCTGCGCTCAGGTGATGCTCAAGGCCGAGGACCGGGCCATGTACGAGAAGAAGCTGCACAACCCGAACTTCTCCTACCTGGGCAAGAAGGCCCTGCATGTCCAGATGCTGGCCAAGGCCAAGAAGGTCACCAAGTGCCCGCACTGTGGCTCACCGAACGGCGGAGTGAAGAAGGGGCCCGGCCTGCTCAAGATCCTCCACGACCCGTACAAGGGACGCAAGGTGGACTCCCTGTTCACCAGCAACATGAACGAAATGCTCCGCTCCACGGAGGCAAATCGCGACCTCAATCTCACGCTGGGCAATCACAGCACAGCCGAGGAGCTGACGCCGCTAATGGTGCTGGACCTGTTCGAGCAGATACCCCAGAGCGATGTCGCCCTCCTGGGCATGTGCTCCCGCGACGCCCATCCGAAGCATCTGATTGTGACGCGAGTGTTTGTGCCGCCCGCCTGCATCCGGCCGTCCGTTCTGTCCGAGGTGAAGGCCGGCACCACGGAGGACGACCTGACGATGAAGCAGAGTGAAATCCTGCTCATCAATGATGTCATTCAGCGGCACATGGCCACCGGCGGCAAGATCGAGCTCATACACGAGGACTGGGACTTTCTGCAGCTGCACGTCGCCCTGTACTTCCACAGCGAGATCAGCGGGATTCCCATCAACATGGCACCGAAGAAGACCACGCGCGGCATCGTCCAGCGACTGAAGGGTAAGCAGGGGCGCTTCCGCTGCAATCTGTCCGGCAAGCGTGTGGACTTCAGCGGCCGCACCGTCATCTCCCCGGATCCCAATCTCATGATCAATCAGGTGGGCGTCCCGGTGCGCGTGGCCAAGATCCTTACCTACCCGGAGCGCGTGAATCCGGCGAATATGCGTCACATGCGACAGCTGGTGCGCAACGGGCCGAGCAAGCATCCGGGTGCCAACTATGTGCAGCAGCGCGGCTCCAGCTTCAAGAAGTACCTCGCCTACGGCAACCGGGAGAAGGTGGCCCAGGAGCTCAAGTGCGGCGACATCGTTGAGCGGCATCTGCGCGACGACGACATCGTGCTGTTCAACCGCCAGCCCTCGCTCCACAAGATGTCCATTATGTGCCACCGCGCCAAGGTGCAGCCCCAGCGGACGTTCCGCTTCAACGAATGCGCCTGCACGCCCTACAATGCCGACTTCGATGGCGACGAGATGAATCTGCACTTGCCGCAAACGGAGGAGGCCCGGGCCGAGGCCCTGATACTCATGGGCAATCAGTCGAACCTGGTGACGCCCAAGAACGGTGAGATTTTGATTGCTGCCACTCAGGACTTTATCACCGGCGGCTATCTGCTCACCCAGAAGGAGGTATTCCTCACCAAGGAGGAGGCCATGCAGCTGGCCGCCTGCTTCATAGCGGGCGAGGACTCCACCATGCACATTGAGCTGCCGCCGCCGGCTCTGCTCAAGCCGCGTCGCCTGTGGACGGGCAAGCAGATGTTCAGCCTGTTGATGCGACCGAACAACGACTCCCACGTCCGCCTCAACATGGTGAACAAGGGTCGCAACTACACGGGCAACATGGATCTGTGCAGCAACGACTCTTGTAAGTGTCTTGGGGCCTTAACAAAGAAGTTTGAGCTACTATAACATGATCTTCTGCCACAGGGATTCACATACGCAACTCGGAACTGATGTGCGGTGTCATGGACAAGGCCACCATGGGCTCGGGCACCAAGCAGTGCATTTTCTACTTGCTGCTGAGAGACTTTGGCGAGGCGCACTCCACCAAGGCCATGTGGAGACTGGCAAGGGTGCGTATATTCGTATTTATCAGAACATTTTCCCTAAGATCTATAAACAGAGGTAAAGGGAAGGCTAAGAGCTTCGACAAGAAGTATATATTTCCAGGAACAGATAGATCTTCTAGCTTTCTAGCTCTCTTATCTGCTTTACTTCAAAACCAAACCCAACATTATCTCTCGCTTGTTTTTTTATTAATTACTTTAAATCGCAATGTCCGTGGTCTCGGCTATGAAGTCCAAGAACGAGGTCAGCCGGACATAGCCCGAGGGGTAGCCGGCGGTGCATTGATCTTCGGCCACGAAAGAGTTAATGCCTATTTGCTGCCATTGCCCAAGGCTGGAGTTGTAGACGATCAGAGGGCCGCCGGAATCGCCGCTGCATATGGACATATTGGTGCCGTCGGAGCCCTCGCAACACAGCGTTGATTCCAAGACAACGGAGGCGCCAAAGATGGGCATACACTCGCCGTTATCTATGACCGTCACGTGGGCATACATCAGTGTCTGTGAATAGTCGAGATACTCGTCATCCATCAAACCGTATCCTGCCACGACGGCCTCGGTGCCCACAAAGTTGTTCGTTTTCTGGGACTGTGTCACCAGGCCGATGGGTTGAATGCTGCTGGAGAAGACAAGAGCCTGCGGCAGCTGGATCAGGGCCACATCGTTGTTCATCTTGTCGTTGTAGTTGGGATGCACAAAGAACGTGGTAGACGTCATGTTCTGGGCCTGCTCGTCGTTCAGCTCGATGGTGCCGAAAATGAGGAAGAGCGAGGCATGGCCATAGGCGCAGTGGGCCGCAGTCAGCACCCATTTGGCCGAGATCACCGATCCGCCGCAGAGCAAGTCATCCCACTCGTCACGCTTGAGGATTACCTGCCAGGGGAACTGACCAGCCTTTGCCTCGGAACCCGATATGATACGACCTTGCTGTGTAAATCAAAGCATAAGGTTTTAATACCTTCCTGTGCTGCCTAGTTGCTACTTACGATACTTGCTGCTGCTGTCGCCGCAGCCACTGCCACTGCCACTGCCAATAATAGCAGCAGAAATGAGGACTTTTCGCAATTAACGATTCCCTTGACTTTCATGGCTGCTCTCTGGGCTCTGTCGGAAGTCAGACAATTGTTTTAATTTATATTTGTCACCTTTCATGTTATCTCCTGTCTGTATTTCGCACAAATTGTTTAAAGAATGCGAGTTGGACTGAATTTGTTGATAAGATTAACTAGTTACTGCCACGCTACGCTCGAGACTGCCTGGTTAATACCTTGTTTATTATGGCCACCCCAAAAGGCGATTAGTAGGTTCCAAGAACGTGATCATAAGCCTTAAGAGGTTTACCATTAAAGGGAATTCCGTGTGAAGCACACTCTATTTCTGGCTAGGAAAGGCTGCCTGCTGCCTTCTTTGAGTATGTGGAAGGCATAAGATTTGAGTACAGGGTATTTCAGAGTCGTGTTTCAGCCTTTAGCTACTGTTGACGGCCGTTCGAATCAATCAGAGAGTGTGCGGAGGGACACAATGCAAGGCAACTGAATAGGTTTCGAGGTATTCCAGCTCTTCATCAAAGGCAAAGACATTTAACCAGGAAAAGTACATTCCTTTAAGAGGGTTTAAAGGTTTTTAATGACCTCTTTTCCCAGGGGAACCCCTCTGTTCTGTACTTTCCTTGGGTAATCCCTATATAATAAGCAGAAGGCAACCCTCAATATCTTGCAACTTGCTTGTTTTTAAAGATAAGGAAGCATTGCAATCTAGACCTCGTTTCTGGCAATTAATCATGCCAAATGGCATTATTTACCAACTAGCTCGTGCAGGGCCCTTCTGGCCCATTATCTTAGCCTTGTGAGGTCAGAAATGTTTACTTGATTGGGCCACAGATATGCCTCCCATCAATACTTTACCATATTACCCTGCTTTCCCTCAGATCGCCTCGTATTTCCTGCAAAACCGTGGCTTCTCCTTTGGCATCAGCGACGTGACGCCCAGCCAGAAGCTGCTGCAGCACAAGGAACTGCTGCTGGAGCGGGGCTATGCCAAGTGCAACGAGTATATTGAAAGGCTCAAGGCGGGCACCCTGCAGAGCCAGCCTGGCTGCACGCCGGCCGAGACCCTGGAGTCGGTCATGCTGCGTGAACTCTCGGGCATCCGCGAGCAGGCGGCCAAGACCTGCTTTGCCGAGCTCCATCCCACGAACAGCGCTCTGATAATGGCGCTCAGTGGGTCCAAGGGTTCGAATATCAATATATCCCAGATGATTGCCTGCGTCGGCCAGCAGGCCATCAGTGGCAAGCGAGTGCCCAACGGGTTCGAGAACCGTGCCCTGCCCCACTTCGAGAGGCACTGTAAGTAGTCTCTGTAGAGTCCATAAAACCCTCCTCTAACTGGCATTCCCTCCTAGCTGCCATTCCCGCTGCCCGAGGCTTTGTGCAGAACAGCTTCTACTCTGGCCTGACGCCCACCGAGTTCTTCTTCCACACCATGGCCGGCCGCGAGGGCCTGGTGGACACGGCCGTGAAGACGGCGGAGACGGGCTACCTGCAGCGTCGGCTGGTCAAGTGCCTGGAGGATTTGGTGGTCCACTACGATGGCACCGTTCGGAATGCGGTCAACGAAATGGTCGACACCATATACGGCGGCGATGGCCTCGATCCCGTGTCCATGGAGACGCGCAACAAGCCCGTTGACCTGGTCCATCAGTACGACAATATGCGTGCCCAGATACCACGTGGCCAGCACCCTCCGCTGCTGGGAGTGGAAATTCCAGGGGTGTTGGAGCAGCTCCTACAGTCGCCAGAGTTTGCAGAGTCTCGCGAGGACTTCAAGGAGGATGTGAGGTGAGTGTAGGCAGCGGAATGGTTAATATTTACATATCCTGACCTCCATTTGCTGCAGAAAACACCTGGGCACTGTGTCCAAGCGCATCACCCAGATGCACAAGCGTTACCAGGGCCATCAGGACCTTTGCCACCACATTGAGTCCATCACGACCGAGCAGATGCTGGAGTTTCTGCGACGAATCAACGATCGCTATAACCGCGCTGTGACCGAACCTGGGACGGCAGTGGGCGCCATCGCCGCCCAGAGCATCGGAGAGCCCGGCACTCAGATGACCCTCAAGACGTTCCATTTTGCCGGCGTTGCCTCCATGAACATTACCCAGGGTGTGCCGCGTATCGTTGAGATTATCAATGCCACGAAAACCATATCGACGCCCATTATAACCGCCGAGCTGACGAACAACAGCAGCATGGAGTTTGCGCGGCAGGTGAAGGCGCGCATCGAGAAGACAACGCTGGGCGAGCTCTCCTCCCACGTGGAGGTCGTGTGCGGTCCGTACAGCTGCTACCTGGCCATCGGCATCGATATGGCGCGCATCAAGCTGCTGGGCCTGAACATCAGCCTGGACACCATTGTGGCCAGCATACTCAGGTCTCGGATGCGTGTCAAGCCGTCGCAGATCGATGTGGCTGTCAAGATCTCGGGCATCATTGTGCGCGTCGAGGCCACGCGGACAGCCACCATAAACGCGGAGCTGGCCCGCTTGGCGCTCAGCCTGCAGAATGTCGTGGTGTCCGGTCTGCCGAATATAGCTCGTGCCGTCATTGCCGTGGACGATGCCCGACAGCCGCCCACCTATAAGCTCTGCATCGAGGGCTATGGCCTGCGGGAAGTCATCGCCACGTACGGCGTGATTGGGGAACGGACGCGCAGCAACAATATCTGTGAGATTTACCAGACGCTGGGCATTGAGGCGGCGCGCACCATCATCATGAGCGAGATCACGGAGGTGATGGAGGGACACGGCATGAGCGTCGACTGGCGGCACATTATGCTGCTGGCCAGCCAGATGACAGCCCGTGGCGAGGTGCTGGGCATCACCCGTCACGGCCTGGCCAAGATGCGTGAGAGTGTCTTCAACTTGGCATCGGTAAGGGCTTCAAGCTTTACTTTGCGTACTTTACTTTACTGCAATCTCTCTTTATAGTTCGAGAAGACGGCAGATCACTTGTTCGATGCAGCCTATTACGGCCAGACCGATGCCATTAATGGCGTCTCGGAGCGCATTATCCTGGGCATGCCGGCCGGCATTGGGACTGGTGTCTTTAAGCTGCTGCAATACCACGAGGACAAGCAGGTGCCGCCCATAGAGCAGACCATTTCCAGTTTACTAAATCTCTTGCCGGGCGCATGAGAGGAGCTTGTTACTAGGGATTATTATTATTGTTAACAATTAAAAATTGTTTTTTTAATTAGGTGCTGAAATAAAACATGTAACTTTACCTTAACTTATGGTTTATTGGGGGTTAAAAGTGCTGGAAATACTAGTTTTTGCAGGGGAAAGATAGTTTAAGGTGTTACTTTAGGTTAATTAGGTTTTTACAAAAATTTTGGTGTAACCCATAACCTGTTGTAAATGATATTTACCAATATAGAACCTAGAACCTTCAGGAATTCCTGTGCCTTAACTTATTATTATTTATTTTACAGGGGAAAATAGTTTAAGGTGTTATATTAGGCTAATTAGGTTTTTCAAAAAATTTAGGTGTAACCCATAACCTGTTGTAAATTGTAATTGCCAGTATAGAACATGAAAGATAACCGTACTCGGTTTCCATAGGTATTTCTGTGCTCTAACCTCCCTTTTCGGTAATTAAAAAATTAGGTTAATTAGGTTTTTACAAAAATGTAGGTGTGACCCCATAACCTGTTGTAAATTATATTTCCCAGTATAGAACATAGAAGATAACCGTACTCGGTTCTTACAGGGATTACTGTGCCGTAACTTTACCTTAACTTATTGTTTTTTGGGGGTTAAAGGTGCTGGAAATACTAGCTTTCACAGGGGAAAGATAGTTTAAGGTGCTAGTTTAGGTTAATTAGGTTTTTACAAAAATTTAGATGTGACCCAAAACCTGTTGTAAATGATATTTGCCAGTATAGAAGATGGAAGATAACCGTACTCGGTTTCCATAGGTATTTATGTGCTTTAACCTCCCCTTTTGGTAGTTAAAAAATTAGGTTAGTAAGGTTTTTACAAAAATTTAGGTGTGACCCATAACCTGTTGTAAATGATATTTGCTAGTATAGAATGTAGAACGTGTATTCTCGGTTCCTTCAGGTATTTCTGTGCTTTAACCTCCTTTTTTGGTATTCCTGTCCCTTAGCCTCCCCTTTTTGGTAATTAAAAAACGTATGGTTTTGATTAGAATCTTCACATTAGTTTATTTCAGTAGCTTCACACACATTGACTTTTCTCTCTCTCTCTCTCTTCCGTTTGTTTCAGCTCTCTTTTAATAATAATAATAGTAAAAAATAAATAAATATAGCATACCGCTGAGTTAAATATTAATCCATTTCGCTTTCACACGAAACGAATCTGGTTTTATATAAATGACTTTGTTTTCGCTATTCCAAAACAATGTTAACCAATTATTTATGAGTTCTGGCTCTTACTTTGTATGTATTCTAATAGTATACATATATATATATATATATATGCATATATATATATATAAATATTGTTATAAAAGGTATATATATATATAAATCAATACATGTATGAAGGGTGTGGCTGCTCGCAGTGCGTTATTATCATCGAGGGATCCGGGGACACGATTTTAGCTGATCATCTCGCGGTACTTGAGCTTGTGCTTGGTCAGCATATCGGTGACAGTGACGAGCTTCTTAATTGAGATTATATTGGATAGTTCGTGGAGTTCTTGTAAATGCGACACGCAGATGTGATGCAAGGTGGCCAGCTCGCGTCCTGTTCGAGGCAGAGAACATCAATTAGAGTCACATAATAATAATAATAATAAAGAATAAAGAATAATGACCAAGTTTACCTGTATCCTGCGAATTATGATTAATGCTTTGGTCGACAAACATGCCCAGCGGCGGATTCGGATCGGTAACCAGCGACAATTGGTCCAAAAAGACAATCATGCGTTCCTTATTCTTTAAAATAAACGGATTCACAACCTCCATGTATTGTTCCTGCAGTATATAGCGGGGTAAAGATATGGTAAGGATAAGAAAATATAGCAGGGAGGATAACCTCCTCCGTTTACACCTCACCTTGCCCCCGAACTCAATCAAATTGGCTAGATTTTGCAGACACTTGGCGACCATGACTAAGGAACGTGTGGCGGCCATCGGCGGCGTCTCGCTCACCAGCCCAAACTGGCGGGGATTCAGCAGCGCCGGGCACAGCAGACGCAGAAATATGAAGCCAGAGACGACACGGGTGCGCACCAGTCGCTCCGTCGGCCACTTGGCCATCACCGCCTTCTGCAGGCAGTTGCAGATGTAACGCACGTTGCGAGGACAGGCGTCGGGCGAGGTGAATATCGACTGGGTGACCAGATCGAGGATCTGCAACAGAAACTCGGCGTTCGTGCAGGCATCGTCGTTAACGTCCATTTTCGTTGGATTCAGCTCGGCCGACTGCTTGCTCTCCAGAATGCGCTGCACCGTCTCGCTGACCGCCGACTGCAGGAAGCCGTTGCACTCGGTCCGCATATATAGATCCATCAGCGTTGTGGCCAGCGATGCGCCCCGGAAGAGCGTTGTGGTCTCGTTCTCGCGCATCACCTCTGCCTGGCACAGTGTCCGTATCAGTTCTGTCTCCCGCTTCTCGTGACGGAACACCCGCAGCAGAGCCGTGGCCAAGGGCACGCGGTCGTTGTGACAGAGCTCGGCCAGCGCCTTCACCGCATACAGCTCCGACTCAAGGAGCAGTTGCTGCAGGGGGCTGTACTCCTCGCACGGCATGATCAGATCGTCCAGATAGCGCATACGGAGCCGCAACGAGCCCCACTCGCCCATGGGCGTCATGCCGGTGAGCTGGTACCAGCCCTCGGTCTCCTGTCCGTTCTTAAGGCTAGATAAGTCTATGGTTAGCTCGGCCACCTCCGAGTCCTTGCCGCGTTTGCCTCGGGAGATAAGGGTTATGGTCAGGGAGACAACGTCCGGCGGAACATCGCTGCAAGCGGATGATATCATTATGAGACATCAATGTGAATTAATAAACACTTACTCGAGCACAAACTCCTCCTCCCAGACGGGCTCGGGGGCGATCTTGACCCGCGTCTTGCCCACCTTGACTTGGTTGAGCGAAATACTGCAATATGGATGTGGCACTAGTTTGAATGGCAAGCGATGCGCTTCTAGGACGTGCAGGTTCAGACAGCGCAGTTCGCGGAGACGGGAGACCTTCTTCTGGGCGCGACTCAGCTGCGAGTCGCACTGGGCCTTGAGGGCGTTGATCCACTCCACATAGCTCTCCTGGCTGGGAGCACACAGATATGTAACCGTGGCCAGGCACGGCAGGGCCCTCTCAACGATCTGGAAGCAATAGGGACGCTCCCACAGGGAGTCGTGGCACTGATAGAGGTACGCGCACGACAAGTCTATCAGACCCTTCGGTTTGGTCTTCTTGGGATTGTCATAGAAGCAGAGCTGCGTCTCGGAGCCGTCGTTGATCAGAGCGAAGTAGAGTTGCTTCCACTTGGCCGTCTTGTCCGACTTCTTGTTCAAGTGGCCGTGGTGCTTGATGCCCTTGATCTTCTTGAGGCCGATCTGGTCGCGGCACTCGCGCAGCGTGGCATAGATCTTCTCGGCGGCCTTCTCCACCACATACTGCTGGTTGAACTCCGGCTGTATGCCATTGACCACCGGATGATTGAGCGAATGGCCCTCCACGATCTGCTCCTTGCGATAGCGATTTATTACCGCATCCAAACACTCAAATGTCCGTCCCCCCATCAGATACCGGACGCCCTTCTTCTCGATGCGAAAGCGTTGGATCTGGTTGTTGATATGGAAGAATAGAGAGTAATCCCCCGGAGAGTTGTCGCTGGGGCGAACCAGGAAGCTTCCTGGGCCAGCTGTAGGGGGGAATACCAAGGCAAAACGATTAGAAGTCTTTCCTCTTCTTCAAGAGAACTCTCCTTTAGGGAACATACCTTTAACCAGCATATCGACCGCCTCGTTCTTTGTACAATTCGGATGGAACCAGGGAAATACGGTATTCGGATCAATGGACACATCCAGGTCATCCACAAGCTCACGGAATATCATTCCCTGCTCGCCAGTACGATGGGCAGTCACCCACAGCCAGCCGTCGCCCATGTCGTTGTGTACGAAGAAAATATCACCTTTCTGGAAGCTCAACTCATCGGTCTCGGGCATTTTGGTGTAAGGCAGGATGGCAACGACACGCTTCTTGTCATTAACTGGCTCCGGCGGTGCTACTGGTATGACTAGACGCTCGCGCTTCAGTAGGTCGCTGCATGAGGTATAATAGCCGACGAGATCGCTCAGCGAGATGAACTGTCGTCCGCCAATGTAGAAGTCTCCGCACACGGCAGTGATCCTGGGGATAAGCATATATAAGAGATCAAGGATAGGCAGCTGAAGGTGAAGGCTTACCGGAAATGATTGATGCCGGTGCGTCCGTAATAGCTGAGAACATAGGAGCCAGGCTTGCGGTCGCTCTCGCGAACTGTTTGTTGATAAATATACGATATTAGGAGGGATAAAGATATATATATCTATAAAGAGATTTACCCAAATAGCTGCCCAATTTACTGCTTCCCCGGAGCCTTGATTCAGCGGAGTAGCGATCGAGTCGTCCGTGGTACCACTCACTTTCCGGCGGCGCAATGATGGCTGGCCGTTCCCCTGATTATATCATTATATCATTAGCTTACAGAGCGGCTAAAGCCATCCATTCGCTTACCATTAAGCATGTGGGGCCCATCGAACTCATCCTGATCCAATTCCTGTGCCAAATCCGCCAAATCAATGCCGCCGCCGCCCATCATGACGCCCAAGCCACTCATGCCGCCCAGCTGTGCCAAGTTGCCATCGTCCGTTGGCGATCCCGGTTGATCCTGAATGACTACATCTACATTGCCCAAATGCATTAGATCCGCCATATGTTTCGTCCTCCGGCTTGGTAAATGCTGATCTTCCGTTTAGTGGTGGCCACGTACAGCAAGGATGTGCTTGCGTTCAATCGAGGGGATCGCAGGCTTTTTTGATTTCATTGGGGTTCCGGAGGAGGACTGTTTGGATTTAATTTTATATATTTTGAGCAACTTTCTTTGAAAACTAAATATGTTTGTTTTTAAGAATATAAAATAGAGATTTCTAGGAATATTTAGATAAATATATTTACATTTACAAGTAAAGGTACGTTTATATGTATAAAGAAAGCAAAATTTGTAAAGAAAACATCGAAGATTGCCTTCTAATATAAATATAAACATATGCCGACTTATCAAGGGAGCAATAACCCGAGAAAAAACCAAGATAAGCAAGTTGGTAAGGCAAAGCGAGGGAGAGGGAGAGAGTAAGAGGGATAGACCTTATATTATTATAATAATAATAATACCTGTATTGACCTACATCAGCCATAAGATGAGATACAACAGTTGAAGTTTAAATCAAACTAAGCAGGTCCTTGAAAGGGTAGAATTTGTAAGAAAAAAAAAAAAAAAAAAAACTCCCTTAAGAGAAGGTCTTAGAGGGAGTATGAGGGCCCCATAGATACGATACGATTCTCATACAGTTGAACGATGGTTAAGATGGTAAGGGGGAGAATATGTATATATTATAAGACTGACAAATAGAGCTGGAAAAACATCGATGTTAATCGATGTAAAATCGATGTTTCCATACTAAAA
>JAEIIF010034810.1:0-20011 GCA_018874455.1 Drosophila trapezifrons
GACGAACAGACGGACATGGCTAGATCGACTCGTCTGGTGATGCTGATCAAGAATATATATCTTTATGTGGTCGGAGATGCTTCCTTCACTGCGTTGCAACTCTGGACAAAATTATAATACCCTGCAAGGGTATAAAAACGTAAAAAAAAACTTTTAAAATGTACATGCGATTTGGCTGGAAAAAAGCCGTCCTGGTAGCAATGGCTCGCTCGCCAGTGCAAGGG
The DNA here is from genome assembly GCA_018874455.1 of Drosophila trapezifrons. Lineage (NCBI taxonomy): Eukaryota > Metazoa > Arthropoda > Insecta > Diptera > Drosophilidae > Drosophila > Drosophila trapezifrons. The sequence goes on from JAEIIF010034810.1 coordinate 225, forward strand.
GAAGGAAAGAACCAGGAAAGGGAATATTTTTGATTTACGAAAAGCGCGATGCGATGCTTACTTTCTAGTTTTAGCCGGCTTTCAAACGCGTCAGACAACGCCAGTGGAAGCAGGGTTTGTGGAGTCCTCACCACCATCCCCGGCATTAGGGTGGGTGTGTGTGAGTGAGTGTGTGTGTGTGCGTATTTTGTGTTAAAATTTTGTACATAATGGATTATTGTCCTTTCCCTTTTCCTTCTCCTTTCCCCTTACCATGCGCCCGACTGCTGCATTGGTCGATACCGTCAACCAATCAAAAGCGCTCTCAAAATGGCCGCCGTTCGATTCCTACTTCTTCAATTTGCGTGTGCCCTTTGCTAAGAAAGGAGCTAAGTGGTCATTTAGCTCCCGCATCCTCGAGGAATTCTCATTACGGTTCCAATTACGGCTGTAATTTCGATTGCGCCGGACACCGCAAAACACAATGCGGAGGAGGAAAAAGCCACGGGTGATATTTGTTCGGCTATGCGAATGTATACTCCTAGAAGGCACTCGTTTTCAAGTTCCTTTAGCTTACTTGGGTAAGCCCAGTAACATACTCTCTCAGTAAAGTAGACATTTCCGACCCTATAAGGTATAAATATTCTTAATTATCATCAACAGCGGAGTCGATTAAGCCATGTCCGTCAGACGGGCTATCTGATCCGCCTGTCCGTTATTGCACATCCTAATTAGTTTTATTAGCTATCTGGACTTGAATTTTCCACTAGTTTTTTTTTCATGTAGTACATATATAAGTTGGAATGGGCCAGACGGACGACTATATAAGGTTTTTATATGTCCATCAAGTTAGCAGGAGAACTTTGGAAAATAATACTTTTGACAACACCATAATTTGCCAATAATTATTCCTGAAAAAAAAAAATTGCTGCTCAATTTTTAACTTTATTTTTTAGATGTCATTAAGTTAGCAGGACAACTCCAGAAAACTTTAATATTTCATTCACATTTTCTTTGCTCCGAATTTGACGTTACTTATTCGTGAAAGAATAAAATTTGTTGCTCGAGTTTTTACATTAATTTTTTAAAAACAAAGTTTTCCTGCTAAATTGATATCAAGTTAGCAGGGCATAACCTGTTCACATTTTCACATTGAAATCCTTAATATATCCAATATTTTTTTTACACAGAATTTGCTGTTAACTAAACAGGACGACAAAAATTAACCTTTTCTCTACCCGGCGACTAAACGCTTTAGATTCTGAAAGGTCTTTACCGGTACTTTGCTAATTCGAAGCTGAAAAGTTCCCATAACGTACTAATTTTGAGAAAATCCTAACCTTGTGTACCCAAGAGCTGGTATAAAGCTTTAAAGAAACTTTGGTCTTGTTACTTTAATAATGGAAAAGAACCACTAATGGGGACCCCTGGTTCATGGGTTAAAATATATTTTACAAACCTTAGTTTCTACCACGTTTTTGCTATGTTAGAGCCCTGGTATTAAAAAAAAAACTTGTGAGTCTCGGCTTTAGGTTGGAAATCCCGCGGGATAGGGCCGTGCGGACCCCTGTTTTAGAGCTAAATGTATTTCCGCTCGTTTTCAAAACATTGCTGCAAATATTGCAGGTCCGCAGTACTATCTTTGATTAAAAAAAAAAGAGTTTGCGCTGTTCTCACTTTTCGGTCTTTCTAGATCAGTTTGACCTATTAGGAAATATCATAAATATATTTAAAAAACTAGCGATAACTGTATCTATACTTATCAGATGAAAAAATATGACCATATAAATATTTATTTTTATTATAGAAATATCGATGTATTGATATTTTTCAATCCCTATTTTCTGTATTCCTTTTAAAAAATTATCTGACTTTAAAACAATGGTCTTGCTCACACATGGTTCCTTACTTTACTTTCATTGCAGGCCTTGTCTAATTGCCTTCCAAATTCGCAAGCGTGCACATCTTCCATGTCCCAGTTATTTGTAAAATACGGGCGTTTGTGATTTGAAACAGAGAAAGAGAACAGAGAACGTTCATTAATCATAACTGGTATCTTTAGAGTAGGAATAGGTAAATAGTTAGCAGCGATCGCTCGTCCTGTGAAACCAATTTAGAGTGGCATGAGTGGCCATCCATCGTTGGGACTCCGGAAAAATGATGATAATGAGTGTAGTGGGCCACGACCACCTGTACCCGGAGAAGAGAGCCGTGTTAAAAAGGTAAAGAGGTGACTCGTTTTATAGATGGGGTTATGCTCAAAATTGTCCACCTATTAGATGACCGAAGGGGTAGCAGAGACCTCGAAGAATTCACCGCCATCCTATCTGAACTGGGCTCGGACGCTGAACCACTTGTTGGAGGATCGCGATGGGGTCGAGCTCTTCAAGAAGTACGTCGAGGAAGAGGCGCCCGCCTACAATGACCACCTCAACTTCTATTTTGCCTGCGAGGGCCTTAAGCAGCAGACGGACCCGGAGAAGGTCAAGCAGATAATTGGAGCAATCTACAGGTAGGCTTGTTTCATAACAATTAAAAAATTAAAGAGGACTGTCTTTTTTCGATATCTTCAATGAAGCATGTAACTTCTGATATTTATCCCTCTTTTTGATACCATCAGATTTCTGCGCAAAAGTAAGCTGTCTATCTCTGATGACCTCCGCGGCCAGATCAAGGCAATCAAGACGAACCCCGAGATCTTGCTTAGCCCGCACATCTTCGATCCCATGCAGCATCATGTGGAGGTTACCATCCGGGACAACATTTACCCCACGTTTCTGTGCTCGGATATGTACATCCTATATATCCAGCAGATGTCCGCACTGCAGGAGCGCTGCAGCAGCAGTGGCGCCACGGGATCGGGCAGTGCCGGAAGCAGCGGTAGTGGTGGCAGTAGCCTCGTTGGAGCGTGCGTCTTGCCTGCGGCCACTGCAAAGCAGCAGCAGCGGCAGCTCCAGCAGCTAGTGCCGCCCGGTGCCTTCATAAACCTCCCAGTGAGCAGCGTGAGCGGGCCGCCAGCTGGTACGTGCAGTGCCAGCGGCAGTGTGTACGGTCCATCGACGTCGGCAAGTTCAAGCGGCTCCATCAGCGCAACCGACACACTGCCCCGCAGCTCCACGCTGCCCACACTGCACGAGGATTCGGTGCTGTCGCTCTGCGACGACTTCGAGAAGGTACAAATGCAGGAGGGAGGTGGATCCGGAGGTGCAGGAGCGCGAGCGCCCGACTACCCGATACGACTGACGCGGGACCTACTAATAGCAACACAGAAAAGAAGACTGGAAATCCGACCTCCCGGGTATGTTCACATATTATTGTTGCTCGTAATCCAAGCCTTGGTTTATTATAAGATCAAGATAATTGCATATTTATCCATAATTCGAAGACATTAGATTAGACATTTCGCAAGAAGTAGTGATTTTATATAGACAGTAAAGGCTACCCATTATATACGAAATATATAGATTTTAATTGTAAAGCCAAAAGTAAGATCATTAGGAACACTCTCAAAATGTACTATTTTGAAGCACATATCTGTATGAAACGTATTCCTCCACCCTATCTTGTTTGTTTTTAAGTTATTCTTAAATTTAATGATTTTCTGTGATTAACTCCTAATTTGTTATTTTGTTTCTTTTACTTTTTTACATATGTTGTACATGAACGTTCACAAATACGCACGCCCACACGTACCCACCTGCATACTACTACATACTGAATACTGTGCACCTGCCCCACTTCACTCATTGGACCTTATACTTTACACTGTCGCATATGCATTGTCCATATGTTTCCCGTTACCCTGCCACTGACCTGATGAATATACATTGCGTTCTCCTTTTTGATTTGATCATTTTTGTTTGTGGATCCCGACGAATCCCCCACACACATATGTATACAAAATCACACAATTGGACGCCATTGCATGGAAACTATATGTCCTGGTTGTGTTCCCGGTCTTCATCCGATCTGCATGCGAGTAGTGCCCACGGTTATGTGTACACAGCTAGCACGAACACCTCCTATGTGCCGAATTCGCGGGTTGACTCGGAGAGGGCCAGCGTCAGCTCCGGCGGACGCACCGACTCTGACACCATGTCGCTTTCCAGTTGTTCAATGTGAGTAGGGGCACCAGCGGAGTGGGCCGCCCAGCGATTATGACCAGATAATAGATTCCATGTCGCTGTCCAGAAGACAGACCTCTCCACTGACAGCTCGCCTGACTAATGATGAATCCTCGTTTCAGGGACGGTCGCCCGTACATTCAACGCAGACACAGTTCGACGGAGAGCAAAGCGATTCGCCAGAGCGCGATGGCGAATAAGGAGACCAATACCTTTCAGGTAAACACTGGTCAAGGATTCGATTAATTTGTTTAGGAAAATCTTTAAGGGCTAGAAATATAAAATATTAACATTTACTTAAAGTTACATTTCTTCAGATAAAAAATAAGAACACATTTCCACTGTATTTTATAATTGACCTGTTTTGTTATTATTATTTTAAAAACAGGTTATACCTCGCACACAACGACTACATTCAAACGAGCACAGACCCCTGAAGGAGGACGAGCTTGTGGCTCTATTAATACCTAAGCTGGAGGAAGTAAAGCGAAAGCGAGACCTGGAGGAACGAGCGCGCGAGGTAAGATTGGAAAATAAATGGCAGGTCTTGCGCATTACAGTACGGATCGATAAACACCATTTCTAATGACTAGAAAATATCCATTCTGCATGGGTTGTATAAAAGTATACTAGAACCTTGCAGAAGTATAGACTCTAGAATCAGCAAGATTTTGTTTTATATTATGAAATACGTATAAAAGGAGGAATCAATGCCATAACTAAGTCTTCTCACCACCGATTTCGATTCGGTTAAAATATAAGACTTTTAACCGTATATAATTAAGATTCTAGGTTGATGGGTCAACGAGATATTCTTGAGTCCCCCGAATCGAAAGAATTCGCCTTAAAATGTTTTTCATGAGTAAATTATAACTTTTTAAGGTCCTCTGTCAGTTCCATGTTGTACATTTTACCAAAACTTAAATTTGGAATCGTGCGCTTGTCACAATGGTCAGCTATATGATATATGTAGTTGTCCGATCTTAATGATATTAAAACCGTAATTCCGAAATCGTAAAAGATAGATATCTGAAATTTTATAGAAATATGTTGAAAAACTGTTTTTTTTTTTTTGTTATTAATTGGCAGCTACATGATATGATCCCTTAATGCGTAGCAAATATTATGGCAAATAAATAAATAAATATAAAAAAAATGGAAATTGTTGTTTTTGAAACCGAACTGCATCTTATTACTTTCTCAGCGGAATCCCGGAGCTGCGCTGCTGACCAACGAAAGATCCACCGCCAGCGATCGGGCCTTCGCCGAGGCGATTCGGGAGAAGTTTGCACTGGACGAGGACAACGACCAAGACATTCTTGACCAGCATGTGTCGCGGGTGTGGAAGGACCAAACGCCGCACCGCTCTCCAGGAACAATGTCACCCTGCCCGCCCATCCCGTCGCGGAGACGCACAGCTACCCATGACTCGGGCATGGTCAGCGATGGCGCCATGAGCCTAAGTATGCCTAATAAAATCCCTGAAAGTAGTAACAGTGGCCTAACAAAGATTCTACCAATAGGCGGGCACTCAATGAAGCACTCGAAATCCATGCCGGATCACAGTTCCTGTTCCTCGAGGAAGTTGACAAACAAATGGCCTTCCATGAACACAGACAGTGGCATTAGCATGTTCTCGGCCGACACTGTTACGAAGTACAAAGAATCGAGGTAGGTCGAGGGGAAAGAGTTCCTGTGATCTTGGACTACTTGCTTTCTGTGAAAGCAGAATCTGTACCGACAAAATAAAAAATTAAAAACTCTGATCCCTTAAAGCACTCGATCCGGCTCAAGCACGGCCTCGAAATTGGAGGAGGCGAAACGAAGACTGGAAGACGAGCCGCGACGCTCTCGTCGATATACCCAGCCGCCGATGCAGCAGGGACACCTGGTACAACAGCCCATGGCCTCCTTTAGCAGCAGCAGCGGCGGCGGTAGCATCAGCCTGCCTCACCAGCATCAGCTTCAACTTCAGAGCACGGCGGCGCCACCGCCTCTGCCGGCCAAGCCGCCGGAGACGATCGTTGTGTTCTCATTCTGCGAGGAGCCAGTTCCATACAGAATAAAAATACCCGGTACACAGCCTACCCTGCGTCAGTTCAAGGATTATCTGCCGAGAAGGGGTCACTTTAGGTAATATTTATTCGACAAACCAATTAACACACTTGCTTACTCACTGAGTTTGGATCGGTTATTTAGATTCTTCTTTAAGACGCACTGCGAGGACCCGGACAGTCCAGTGATTCAGGAAGAGATTGTTAACGACTCCGACATACTGCCCCTATTCGGAGACAAAGCGATGGGTCTTGTCAAGCCATCCGATTAATATTTAAGCATTTAGTGTAGATTTTGTATTAAGGCCAATTGTGAGTGTGAGTGAATTGGTGCACTGATGATGCGCTCGGTAAAAAACGAACGAAAAGCGAACGCACCAAGTGTACGACGCAACTTAGGGCTACCTACCAACTGGAGAAGCTAATACCGAAAATCAAAGGCGATCAGCTTTTGTAAGCATCACAAACAAACTACTCTCTGTAGGGGCAAGGTATTTTTCTGTACAACCAAAACTGATCTATTCAAGCCACTTAAAATGGTTCTAAATTTGTAAATCCTCAACTATTTGAAGCTTGAGCTTGAACCCCACATTGAAGATATCCTGTATTTATGTTAACACCTTGGAAGCGAGGCCATGAAATCAGAGTCGCAGCTGGGTTGTTGAGTGGGCCTGACACAGGGTAGAGAGATTATTAGGAACTGCACAAAATCGAATGTATTAAGAAGATTTAAGGTATGGATTTTCCTCGATTGGGATTTGTTTGTTACTTTTTACTAACTACGGACTGCCTGCAATAAATTTTGTTAATATTTTTGTGATGTGCATTTTATGATGATATGATGATGATATTAACAAAGTTCTATTCAACTCGACAAAAATCAAAAGATAATCTGTTTTATTTTTGTATAATCTATAACACAGCTTACACACAACACACACTTAAAATTTATGTATTTATACAATGTATTTTAATTGTAATTGCGTCAATTGCATCTACCGATTTACCATTAACCATTAGGTACATTTCATTTTTCGAGAGCGATCAGTCCAGTCCAGCGACATGTTTAAGGCCAGGTGGCCGAGACAGACGATGTTGACCGGCCGGTCGATTGATTTATTTAAATAAGTTAATGCATACACCACATACTATACATATTTTTTTAAGAAAACTGAAATAACCGCAGAAATATGCAAATAACGGATAAATTTATTATATCAAACATATTTTATTTGTGAGCAAAATGCATATAGATTTAATAAAAAAAAGTACATGGATAGAACGTAATGTACTTCTTGAGCTTTTTTTATTCAGCCGGATGGTAATCATGATGGTATAACAGCTGGATGCTCGTCTTGAACTGAACCCCTTATGGAATTATCTAAATATAATATAATAATATTCGATCGTCCGCGCAATCGCTAAACGGCCGTGCAGTCGTCGCGCTGCACATGGCTAATGTAGTTCTGCTCGTTGATAAACGTATGCGTGCACTTGGTACAGTGAAAGCGGCGATGGCGATTGGTGCCCGGACTCTCGTGCTCCCGCAGATGGGCCTTCATGTTGTACATCTGGGAGAACCGCTTATTGCAGACGGGACAGGCAAAGGGCTTGTCGCCCGTGTGAGAGCGCGTGTGCCGCTCCAGATGAGCCTTGGTGCGGGTCTTGAATCCACAGACCTGACACTCCAGCCGTTTCGTCTCGTTGTCGTGGATCATCTTGTGCTTGTAGAGAGCCACCTTATGGACGAACCGCTTTGAGCAAACTTCGCACTGGTAGGGCGTTTCCCCGGTATGCCAGGCCATGTGATGCTTCAGCCTGAACTTCCGGCTAAAGCGCTCCGGACAGACAGGGCAGGCGAACTGTTTCACTGGTTCGTGGTTTTGCAGGTGGCCGATGAATCCCGAGTAGGACTGCAGAGTCTTGCCGCACTGATCACAGACGTAGCCCGGAAAGTGCTCTCGCTTCGTGTGGGCATTGTAGGCGCGCCGGCTGGTGAATTTCTCTGGACAGCTTGGGCACTGTATGTTCACTATGTAACCACCCGAACTGTCCAAGTCCTGTTCGTTGTCCTCGGCATCGGATATTATATACTCTATTGTGCCATCCAGATGGTCTTCGAATTCACTCATGGTGTCTTCTTTAAAGAATTCAGCATCTTCGGCTTCATGCTTGGTCAGCGGCACTATCTCCTCCTCGGTGGCCTCCTCATTTATGATTATCTCGTTATCAATATCTAACTCTAGGTCCATCGACTGGAACTCCTCGTCCTCCCCTGCGCCATCTGCCTCATTAAGTATAAAGGTGTGCTCCTCGTCCTCTTCCACCTCCTCCTCAATAGTAGCTTGGTGCACCAACGTGACCGTCTCTGTAGCGATGTCCACGTCTTCCCCGTCCTCCTCCTCCTCCTCATATTCAAACTCCTGCTTCTCGACTTCGGCGACTTCCTCAATATTTCCATCGAACTTGGCTATGCGTTCGACCTTCACCGCATCATCCTTCAGCGGCGAATGCTTAATGTCCTTGGCAAGGAACGGACTGTGGATGAGTTCCAGGATCTCCTGGCGCAGCTTCCGCGCGATTTGTATTGACTTGTGGTAGCGGGCAAGTTTCTCGCAGCACTTCTTGCATATCGTCGACGACTCCTTGGTGAGGACGTAGTGGGTGCCCTTGGTGCATTGCAGGACCAGTTCGCTGATCAGAACCGGCGGATTCCCAACAGTCTCAGTGTGTATGTTCTTGGGCGCGCGCACAGAAAACTGGCAAATGCAACAATTCATGTTCGGGGACTCTTCTGCCAATTTATTTACAAAATATCTGTAAGTGTGACCAGATCCGCGAGTCATGTTGAGCTCCCCATCCCTGGCGGCAAATGCTTTTCCTAACGTATATATTGGCGAATTTTTTAAAATAAATTCAATTTGAATAAACAAACCTCAATCTCACTAAATTAAAAATAAATTATTGACTAGATTATCAACATTGTTAAATAATAAACTTATAATTGTCGTTACTGTGTTTTATTCATAAAAAAACCCGAAGGAAACTTATTTTTTGGACAAGAGGATATTGTAGTTTTGGAATTGGGTCCATGCTAGCAGGATGTCCTTGGTTCTGCCGTGAGGCGCTTCTCCAAATGTCTATGGGGATTCTATATTACCGCAAGTTCTTTGCACAAATCTCCTCTACTCACCTGGCAGCACCCATAAATCTTGATCAGTCTATCTTTCTCGATGTTTTCTATAAATCCCCCACCAAGGGACTTTGTGCATATGCCAATTTCATCCATTTCTTTCTTTGTTTCCTCAAAAATCTCCTCTGAAAAGCAGAAGAATAAATAGAAGAATGGTCGATCGCTGCTAAGGTCTACACAACTAACCATGGCCCTTTTTAACATCACCTCGGACGATCGTCCTGCCGAATTTGGTCTTTCCATGCATATAGATTATCATTAACAAATAATTATTCTTATCCGTTGCGATCCGAACCCTTGGCACATTCAACAATAGGGCGTTCACCCTCGCAACACTTTGCATGCGAGCAGGCTGAACAATTTTAGAAAGGGGCACCAAAAACTTCAGATTCGTCATTTTTCGGTTTTTTTTTTTTAATAATTTAGATACAACTTTCCGAAAAGGTATGAACAGTAACACAGCTCCAGTTCGACTGATCTGTGTATGGAATTCAGCTCAAACCCTAACCTTAACGGTGTCAGAAATGTCATGGCACGCTCTGTGAAATAAAATATATATGAAATCGGAGTAAGCCGATTATGAAACAGAATTTTCTCTAAAAAAAAACATTTACCTCAGCAGTCTGAGCTTGTAGCAATCAAGGCAACAACTCTGCATTCGGGAACATAGTCCATATTTGCAATAAAATAATTGGACACACGTAGGCCCAGTTCTTAGATATGGCCCCGTTTTGGGTTCCTTTTCCTCTGTAACGTACATATGTCCTACATGCTATGTATGCTATGTAGCAACAACAAGTGAACTGATTTTTGGATGTTGGTTTATCTCAGGAGCCAAGCTTATTGCAAATTAATATGAATATAAATTTAATCTAAGACTAACGCTAAAATTCAGAAATAAAAGAACTATTTGCGTTCCGCTTTCCATTTTTATTTAGTCATTAACATTTCTGGTACTGGCTGGTACTGACTTATTTATTAACTGTGATATTGAAGTCCCTGTATGTGGTCCACGACTGTAATATATTCTTCGTCCTGTAGTGGTCAGCATCCCCAAAGGCCTATCATGATTACAATAAACGCAGTTGCTCCAAGGAAAATAATATTGTCTACTTACTCGACAAAACCCATATATCCGTATCTTTTTGTCTTCTACGTTATTGTCAATCATTCCACCTCCAAGGCATTTAGTGCAAATTTTCTGTGGTTCCATCTCGTCCAATGCTTGATCGAAAATTTCCACTGAAAATAATTCATGTAAAAGCGCTTAAGGATATGTACTCCCAACATTCGACTCACAGTGATCATCGACATCAGCGCCCCGTATGATGGTTCTTCCAAAACCCGAAAATCCATGGGAGTAAACCATGAGTAACAAATAACGCATTTGGCCGTTCGCTATCTGAACCCTAGGAACACTTAACAGATTGGGCAAGTCGGTCGAATAACCTCTTCCTAAGACCAAGGAAAAGAAACCGATTTACTGGATAGCCTACGAAATTTATCTTGATTTTTAAGCTTACGCAGTGGGAATATACATTGTGGGAGCTGGCTTAAATTCTTCAACAATTTCATATTCAAAAATCGAAATTTTTTACAATTTTAATAATTTTGATTCCAAAAAGTTTAGTACAAACGGAAAGACGACTAAATATAGACTAACTTTTCAAGGAAAATTACATCTTTATTGCCCTTTTCACAAATGTCATGGCACACTAAAGACCAGGAACATTTCAGACTGCATTTAAAAATTTGATCGGGGCTAGTATCCGTCATCAGAGATTTCGATCTTGTACTCTGGGTACTTTGTTTCCAAGATACGTTTGCTTTGACTGTGGTCCGCTTTTCCGAATCCCTAGAATATGAAATCGCATTAGTAATATGTCTAGAAATTCCGGGACCAATTGGGATTCCTGAATCTGTGTTTTCACCTGAGAGTATCCATACACCTTCAGGTACTTTTTCTCCGGATCGTGTTCGATGCGTCCGCCGCCAATGCATTCGGCTTTAAGATTCGATGTCGAGAAGATCGCCTCCTCCCGTTCAAAGATGTCGGCTGGAAGAAATGTTCTCTGCATGAATGCCGCAGTGCCGGGGATCAGAAGATATGTATGATGCCTTACCATGCCACTCGCAATCGTCAAAACCACGAACAACAGTTTTTGTGAAATCGCCGTCATTGACATTGATGAGAATATATTTAAAGATACCCTGGGGACTGATTTTAACCAGGGATATGGCTTCAAGTGCTTCGGTGGACATTTTGAGTATGTTTAAGCAATAATTCACCGAAATAAATTCGCAAGTATAAACGGATCAGTGTGACCGATAGCAATAAAAGTACTAGGTCCTAGAATAAATACCATTAAAGTCCAAGTAGCAGTGTGGCCGCATTCCATCGAATCATCAAAAATTCATTCCGGCGTTCCTTTCCCGCTTGTCTAATTTTATTAGATTTGGCCTCACTGCTTCGCCGATTTGCAAAGAATATTTATAAAAAATATACACAATTTAATTTGAAAAAGCCAACTGCTTCGATCTCAAAAGCGACGCGACAATGAGCTCAACGCGCCCATTTTGCTTTGTTTGCGGCAAGATTAAGTCGGTGGGTGTCTTTCAGCTAATTGAAGGTGAGGGACTGGATGGGATGCATTCTTGGTGGGAAAAACTAATACAAGAAAAATTTTACAGGCTGCATAGTGCCAGGCACTTTTAAACCTATTAAGGATATTTTGAAGTACTTTGAGAAGATCATAAACCAGCGCCTGGATCTCACGCCCACCTCAGCCGCCTGCCGGGACTGCCTTGAGTATCTGTTCAATTATGACAGGCTGGTGCGAAACCTCAGCCAGGTGCAGCGTCAGATTGCGGATGCACTTCTAGGATGCCGGCAAGAAGAGGGCACAGACGAGTGCAAACAGGCGGGGAAGAAGCAGGTCACCAAGCCCAGGCTCCAGGTGCCGGCGTTCAAGATAATACACCCCACACAAAAGAAGCAGATGGAGGCGCCACAGTCCTCGGCCACAATGTCGGAGCCCATGAAGGAGGAGGAAGAGGAGGAGGAGGAATTCATGAAGGAGGAGATGCTCGATGAAGACTTCCGTTTTAGCGACGCAGAAGACAGCATGCCCTCGTCCGAAGAGATGTTTTTTGAGAACTTGGACATACCGTGCCACATTTGCGGAGAGATGTTCTCCAGCCAAGAGATTCTCGAGAGGCACATCAAGACGGACAACTGTCAGAAGAACGAGTTTGCCACCTGCAACATATGCGGCCTGAAGGTCAAAGACGACGAGGTCCTAGATCTACACATGAACCTCCACGAGGGTAAGACGGAGCTGGAGTGCCGCTACTGCGACAAGAAGTTCTCCCACAAGCGCAATGTCCTGCGTCACATGGAAGTGCACTGGGACAAGAAGAAGTACCAGTGCGATAAGTGCGGCGAGCGCTTCTCGCTCTCCTGGCTGATGTACAACCACCTTATGCGGCACGACGCCGAGGAGAACGCTCTAATCTGCGAGGTGTGCCACCAGCAGTTCAAGACTAAGCGCACCTACAAGCATCACTTGCGCACCCACCAGGCCGATCGACCGCGCTATCCCTGTCCTGACTGCGAGAAGTCTTTTGTCGACAAGTACACGCTAAAGGTTCACAAACGCGTTCACCAGCCGGTAGAGAAGGAGGACCAGACCGCGGCTGCAGCTATATTTTAAGGTATTATGTTTAGTTCGATATAAGCTGCTTCGGGGCTGTAAGTAATATATGGTCAGCCCCTTATCATCTGTACGCATAAGTACATAATCGCGTGTATGTATCATAAACTTAAATCTCTCACATTTTGCCGGAATTACCGTGTTCTCGACCTTTTGTTATTCCGAGCCTAATCAGGTAAAATCGCGGATTTAGGCGGAATTTGACACAATGGGACGCAGAGTTTCGCGGATTTTCGTAAGTAATAAAATGAGCAGATGTCTTTTTGAAACGATCGTTGTACACCATCTACCTGTTAGTTTGCATATATAAGGGCCATATACTGGCTGAGCGTTTTTAGTCGAAAAGTTCATCTTAACCAGTGTACACAGAATAGTAGATAATGGATGCATTGCTAATTCAGTTAAATGCGTGCAGTGAGCTGATTGAAGAGGGTGCCAGCAGCACGGGAAATATCGGCTGGCTGAACGAGTTCTGCGCCACCTTCCTGGACTTTGCAAGCGACCTCAAGGCGCGTTTGCCGGAATTAGCTCCCTGCAGCGACAACATAGATGTCGAAACGATCTTCCTGTGCCTCCACCAAGTGGTCGCTTGCATCCCGCATTTAGAGCGGGGTATCAGTGTGGAGGCATCCCAGATTACAAAGCAACACTTCCTAGATCGATTGGATTGGTGTATGCGCCGGCTGCTTATTTCCTTGACGCAGCTCGAAACTAGCCGAGATGGGGAAAAGAGTCTGGAGGATACCTCGTTCGTGGAGCTGATGGATTTAGCACTGGACCGCCTGGATACCTATATGGAGGAGCTGACTCAAAATAGTAACCAATCCATAAACATTTTTGAGGAAAACTTCTTGGAGGATTGCCATCCGCTCGCCAGCATAGTGAATCACATTGTCCGCCATGCCTTGGCCTTTGCCAACGTTGCCATTTCATCAGACAAGAAGGCTCTGTCGGCACTTTGTGAAACATTGCTTAGCGAGTGTGCCACCTTCCATGAAGAGGAAGGCGATCCTAATCCTAGTCATCGTAAACTAGAAGCTCTCTCCTTGGAACGAGCGCTGTATGCCCTCGAATCCTATCTTAATGAGGCTCTTCTGCACCTGCTTTTCGTGGGTTTAATCGAGTTTGAAAACACTACGGTGGCGAAACTGAAGGACGCCCTTCGGTCAGGACCTAGTAGGGCCCAGGATATTATAGCCTCATTCGACACCAATATGGACCGCATTCAGCAGATCGGTGTGCTGGCCATAGCGTTCTCCCAGAATATCAAAACGAAGACGATCGTACGCAGCTGCCTCGCCTCCTTGGAGTCATTGGACGCCTGCATCGTTCCGGCTCTGCAGTTGCCGGAATCCACTTCGTCCGCACTCCACGCTAAAATCCTGGAGAACCATTTTAATGAGGAGATGACGATCTTCCGCAATATCATCCACGAGATCATCGACAGTTCCTCGCTAATTAACAACTATCTAGATATGCTGGGAGAAAGTATCCAAATGTTGGATAAGGACCATCTCATGCTGATCGTGCAGATGGGCAGTGTATTAGTGGAGCATTTCCAATTACCGGTTAATTTTTCCGTTCTCGGCGACGATGGCAAACGGGTACACAGGGACTTCATACTGATCCTTCGAGAATGCAAGGCTGTGGTCAATTTGGCATTTTCCCTCGACTCGAAACGCATTGCTAAGCGTCTGAAAATGTTGTATTCTGTCCTGGCGAAACTGAGGAATTTGATTTGCAAGGATAACTTGAATAACAGCTCAATATCGTCGAAAGAACAAGTTCCCTGTAGCACCAGCAGAACTTTTATTAGAAAGAGCCGATCGGTTTCTAAAAGGCATCGGTCCCTTGTAAAAAACTGTGCAAATACTACTTATACGCAGGATAGCCTTGCGTTAAGCAATGAGTGCGAACTAATAAGTTTTCAAATCACTGATATTCTCAGATTGGATTGTGCATGACAAGACCGTATTTAAAATAAGTATGTCAATAAAGAAGGAAGATTTTTACGAACTAATCAAATTACCTCTGCCTAAAAATATTGTAAGTCCCTGAAGATTAATAAAGCAAATAAATACTTTAAATGCATTTTTTATTAAACCACCAATTCATCTCAAATAACCTATTTTTTCCTCCACCGTGTTACATTCCCACCGTTCCCGCAAAAAATTACCCGCGTTCCGCCTCTGCAGCCCTAGAAAATGCTCACGGTTGCATTCGGAGCGTTTTGGTATAGTTTCCGATACTCGCTTTTTTTGCCAACTCTATTAAATTTTATACACAATTTCCCCGGGCAAAACACGAATTGTAAACAGAATCCGCGACATCCCCAAGCCGCAATGGACTCGTGCTTCTTTTGCGGCGCCGTCGAGTTGAGCTCTGGAATCACTCGCTACGAGAAGCTGTCGGCCAAAGTACCCTCGTCACAGAAGACTGTCTCCTTGGTGCTCACGCACCTGGCCAACTGCATCAACACGCCGCTGGATGTGAAGACGAACTCCCGTCTGTGTCCACGCTGCTTCAGCGAGCTGTCCGACTACGATACAATTATGGTCAACCTAATGACGACACAGAAACGACTCACAAATCAACTAAAACACGCCTTGAAGTCCGAGTTCGATGCGCCAGAGTCTGGCGAGGATCTGCTGGTGGAGGAGGAGGAGGAGGTGCCCCTGGAGGAGGAGGACACGGATGCCGATGCCGAAGCGGAGGCCCTGTTCGTCGAGCTAGTTAAGGACCAGGAGGACTCGGACACAGAGATCAAGCGCGAGTACGACGACGACGAGGAGAATGAGTTCCTCTGCGAGGTGGAGGTGGGCGAGTCCGAGGGAAACTTTGCCAAGTCCGACGGCGACGACAAGCCCATGCGAAAGCGCGTCAAGCAGGAGTGCAGCACCTGCGGCAAGGTTTACAACTCGTGGTACCAGCTCCAGAAGCACATAAGCGAAGAACACTCAAAGCAGCCGAACCATGTCTGCCCCATCTGTGGGGTGATACGCCGCGACGAGGAGTACCTCGAACTACACATGAACGTGCACGAGGGAAAGACAGAGAAGCAGTGCCGCTACTGCCCCAAGAGTTTCTCGCGTCCAGTGAACACCCTGCGTCACATGCGCATGCACTGGGATAAAAAGAAGTACCAGTGCGAAAAGTGCGGACTTAGGTTTTCGCAGGACAACTTACTATACAACCACCGCCTGCGCCACGAAGCCGAGGAGAACCCCATAATTTGTAGCATCTGCAATGTATCCTTCAAGTCGCGCAAGACCTTCAACCATCACACCCTCATCCACAAGGAGAACCGGCCGCGTCACTACTGCTCCGTGTGCCCAAAGTCTTTCACTGAGCGATACACACTCAAGATGCACATGAAGACCCACGAGGGCGACTTAGTCTACGGCGTCAGGGAGGAGGCACCCGCCGACGAGCAGCAGGTGGTGGAGGAGCTGCACGTGGACGTGGACGAATCGGAGCAGGCAGTGACCGTGATCATGTCGTCGGACAATGACGATAACAGCGGCTTCTGCCTGATCTGCAGCACCAACTTCGAGAACAAGAAGGAGCTGGAGCACCACTTGCAGTTCGATCACGACGTTGTCCTAAAATAAACAAATTATCTTTAACTGCAATAAGCTATCCTACGCAAGCATGTTCCCTGTCTTTACTTGATTATCTTGTAGACGTCGATGTCCCTTCAAAATATAACTTTCTGGTATCCGAGGGGCAACGAGTTTATGAAATTTATGCTCGGTTAATTCGACCGCACTTAATTATGTAAATGGAATGATTAATGATTCCAAAGCTTATCAGCGATTGTACTGTTCTGAAGGAATAATAATATAGAATACGAATCAACACAAACATTTAGTTTATACATATCTGGAAAGGAGAAATGATCTCAACAAACTCCAACAAGACGTACATCAAGCAGCTGATTTTATCACAGAACTTCGGTTCTCATTAAAAAGCAAAGGCAAATACAAAAACTGCGTTTCTAACGTTTCAAACTTGTATTCCGACGTTACAAAAAACTCGACAGGGCTCTGATGTGAATCTTAAGCTTACTCGTTCTCTTGAGAACGCAGACGACCGTTGGGGTTGGTGAGGCGGATCGACAGCTGCTTGGCGCGCTCCACAATCTCCTTGCGCTTCTTCGAGGAGACGCCGTGGGCGATCTCACCGCAGTAGACGCGATTTTGCATCAGCAGGACCTCCAGCTCCTTCACATTGTGCACCAGGAACTTCTTGAAGCCGGTGGGCAGCATGTGGCGGGTAAGCTTGTTGGATCCGTAACCGATGTTGGGCATCAAGTACTGGCCCTTGAAGCGACGACGCACTCTGTTGTCGATACCCTTGGGCTTGCGCCATTTGTGCTGCAATGACAATAAAATTGTGCTATTAAAAACTGTTCAATGAATTCCAAATTAAAAGATTCCTTACCGACAACTTAGCATAGCGATCCGACTGGTGGCGGATGAAGTGCTTGCTGCGCTTCTTCACGATCTTGGGCCTGTACGCTGGGCGAATGGTCATTTTGGAGCTGCAATGGCGCAATTGAAAACACCTATTAGTTCACTCGGCGCACTCACACAGACGCTAATCACTGTTGTTCTAATAGCCCAGAGGGGCACGGACCGACTCTTAGTGAAAAGCGATCAATATTTAGCCGCAAACAGCGCAAATTATTATAAAAAACTAGTAAAAATACACGTGGGCCTAATTTCATGTACAGACCTTGCCGGAAACCAATAGCGAAAAGAAAGTGTGACCAAGGGCTGCGACTATCGAAGGTGCGTCCAGTGTTGCCAACTTTTGCTTAAAGAAAAAATACGTTTTTGGAGGGAAAAACGATAAGAAAAGCCAAAAATAATTAGAAGAAAGCTTTAAAAAAGCAAGTTTTTAAAAATATTTATATGTTTTTATTTTTTGCCGAGAGGGGAGGTGTAATCGTAGTTTTGTTATTGTTATATTATTATTCATAATATGCATATAATTTAGCAGGTTCTTCCTGATTTTTATCCGATTCTTATGTATACGAAATATATACCTACATATACATACTGATTAAATCTACTACACTAAAATTAATGTTGGGAAATCGGAGTCCGTCGACCTGAAAATTATAATTTACTAATGTATTATTAAATATACCTTTTTATATATATTTTTTCAATACATGCTGTATTAAATCACGAAAGTAATTGTTATTGATTTTATCTTCATTTTTAATTTTAGTTTAATAGCTCAAAATGTTGGTTTAGTAATTAGAACAGTGTTGCCATATAATTATTTTAAGCTAGATTTAGCTTATTTTAAAATCAAATAAGTTGAACAATTATTGAAATGCTTATAGCTTAAAATCTGGCTTATTTCAAATTTCATTTAGCTTATTTCAACATAAAAACAAACTTAGAACAAAACAATTTTTGTTTTTGATTGTATTTTTTTTTGTAATTTTTGGTAATTTTTATCTATTAATCGGACAATCGTCATTTTTGTTGTTCGTATTTTATAATTTTCGAGCAACTCTGCATATGCTTTTACTGTATTCGACCAAATGAACATTGTTAAAACAAATTTGCGCAACAAAATGTGGGTGAAAAGTTTGAACGCAATATTAGGCATAACGTTTTTTTTTTAATGTTAAATTATTTAATAAATACTAAGTTTATTTGTTTAATGCTAAAGATAGGGTCTGTGACGTCAGGGCAAATGTTTTCATGATTACAAGCTTCCAAGAAAATACATTGCATTAATCAGATCATACGCCAAATATTTGGAATCCATTGATGAAGCTGATGAAATCTTTTCTTTCCTATCATATATAATTATCAATCAAATTCAAAAATCAATTATTTTGATTTTTTTTTTATGGTTAGCTTTTTTTTTAGCTTATTCCAGCTAATTTTTTTCTTCAATCTAGCTTATGGAATCTCCCAAAATCTGGCAACACTGAATTATAAGCTTCTTTGCAATAGTGCAATATTTAATATCCTCCACAATCCACTTAATGGCCTTCCTGCTCGCTCACACTTCCTAATTTAATATTTTTACGCCCCACATCAAGTCCACATACATACAATACACATTGCTCTCGGTATACAATTTTCACATTTTCACTCTCTTTGACTTCCTAGCTATAAATTCCGGGAATGTATTTAATCTGACATTTTTGGGGACGAATTCCGATTTTTTGACCAGTTAGACGTTTAGGGAACACCCCAAATATATCCCGGATTTGCTTTTTAAAAAATGCTAGAACTAGTGGCAAAATGCCAAATTGGCAACACTGGAAAAAAAGGAACACCTCGCAAATCGTTACGTTATATACTAAATATCGCCAACTTACTGAAACTATCGCCGATATATTTAAACGTATAAGGTTCGACCCAAAAGAGACGGCTGCTAAATGTTTACACAAAAGTCGCAAGCCTTGGATATACCTTTTGCATTCCTCTTATTTATCTTTAATATACGAAATCTGTCGCCATACTGGCTTTCAGTGAGACAATATTTTCAGCGGCCTCCGGGCCGCTAACTGACTGAAAAAAGTTAAATTTTTATGGGATGGGACAGCTGTTTTCCATTTGATTTTTTATTCGTTAAATTCAGTCAGTTAGTCGTATAGGGAACACTAGATTCAGATTTTAGTTAGCTTTACGTTTTTTTTTTTGGGCTTTTAGCAGTGCTTAAATAAACACTGCTGTCAATTGGACGGCTT
>JAEIIF010034833.1:0-18027 GCA_018874455.1 Drosophila trapezifrons
TTCTAGCTTTTTTCAAAGGTTAGTTTAGCTTTTTCATGACCCAAGGAGTTGGCAACACTGGTGTACATGCTCAATGCAAACCAAACAAATCACCAAAATAAATGCTACGAAAATAAACCATAAAGGCTCAAGAACACTGAGAATCGTATATTAAATCATTTTTGTTGTGCAGAATCCGTTGCGATTTGGTAATTCTTATCACATGGCCCCGCGCACCATTTAGTTTAGTTTTAATTCAATTCCAAAGTAATATTTCGCTGGCTTTGCGTAATTTTTTGCGCTGCGCATCGTACTTGTGCATGCAACTTTTGGTAACGGGACACTGGCACGCGGCGGAGCACGATAACGGTTAGGAGCGAGATTGTTAATTGTTTAAAAAATTATTTAAAAGCGGGCCAGGCGAACCGAACACGTTGGAGCGCCAATAACAAATTAAACGCTCTGCCGAAACCACTCTCGCACGCGGAGAGCGGCGCACAGTGGCTCATCTTGGCAAAACACGTTACAAAATTAATAACTTTCGAACTACTGAAGTTATCTACATGATTTTTTTTTAACATGCTCTGTAAAGATCAACAATTTTTTAGACATTACATCTTTAAAGTTACGCACACTAAAAGGGGAGTAATTAATTTGGCAAACTAAAACTTTTGGATTTTTTACTGAAAAAATTAAATAGTTTTAAGACTAAATTAAAATAAAAACTTAAATACTCATTCTAACAGTAATAAAAACAAATTTATAATAAAAAAAAAAAAGTGTATGAGAATTTGAAAATTTCTGAACATCCCTGCCAAAATAAATGTCCTTTTTAATTTAATTGAGGTTGAAAATTGGTTAAAATTGGTTAAATTAGACAAAAAAAATATTTTTTTTTATTTTAGCTTAACTACTTTTTTAGAAAAATGTATTTAAATCTGCCGACCTCTGCAAATACAGAAAAATTGTCAGACTCTGAGCAGCAATTCAAAATATTAAAAAAATTTTCTAAGTTATAACATTTTGGTTTTAAATTGGTTGATCAGTTCCTAATTAAGGGGTATCAAAAGATTTGCTAAATTCAACAACACGAAATCCGACTTTTGCTACGAGTTTTCGGAAACGAGCCACTGTGCGACGCTCCGCCAAAAACACACTCTCGCTCGCGGAGAGCGGCGCGCTCATCAGCTGTTTGTGTTGATCGGCAGCAGGGTTGCCAACGCGCCGCAACGGGCACACTGAAAATTCCGCGGCAAAACGAATATGTCATATTTTTGCATCATGATCAGTGATCGTTCGCGTTCAGCAGAACATCGAAAGAAGTCCATCAGTGATCGGTGATCAGGTTGTTCTGGGGAACGCGACCATTTATTTTTTTTCCAATAAAAAAATATCATCGATACGATATTTTTAGAAATATTCGACAACCGTATTTTTTTGTTGTCCGTTTTTTTCCAGCACTTAAATAATTCACTCGCCGTTTACCTAACTGGAACGCGTCCTGCTGGTGACCTTCGGCCCGCACTCCCACTTCGGGCACTTTTTTAATTGCCGAGCGTGAGTAGAACTTTAAAACACGCACTGCGAAATTATTTTTATTGCGCTCCGCTTTGCTAACGGTAAACGGGGAGCCGCGGCCGAAAGACGAACGACGAACCTAACGGTACTGTAGTCCGAAATCGACTGAGCGAAGGATTTCGGAGCTGGAGCTTTTATACCGGACGTCTCCGCCGCTAAGACTACGCAGGACGCAGGCGCAAAGCGGAAACCGTGTCAAATCGCGGCCTCAGGGTCAGGATGTCAGGGAGAGAGTGCCGGGAGCAGGAGTGCGATGGAGCCGGGAGAACCGGAGCGAGTGAGAGCAGGACATGCAACAGCATTTCCCAAAACTCACACTCCGGCAAAGACCCCATTAACAACTATCCTTTTCCCAAATCCAATTCCGAATTCCGTCGCATAGCACGTTGGAGGAAATGCAAGGTCACGTGGGTTCGAGATCAAGAGATAGTTATAAAAATAAACATGATTATTCAATTAATCACTCGAATACTATGTATGTTCTGTAAATTCTGTTATTATTTAAAGGGAAACCATACCAGTATTTAATGTTTTTTATTTAAACTTTGGTTTTGTTAAGATACAATATAAAAAACAGATTTATTTTAAAACTTCTAATATTTCCTTTAAAATGTAAACTTAGTTTGCAAATAAGAACTTATTTATAGTTAATAAGTTGCCTTGAAGTTAATTTCACGCTGCTGGGTACCAAGGTGTCACCAATGTTTTCTTAGTTTTTTTTTTGTTTGTATAATTTATGATATTTCGGACACCTGGTAGTTTAGCTAAGAATTAATGCAATTATAATTGTATTAAAAGCTAAATATATAACACAATTTTCCATTTTCTTAGTTGTTTTTCTTATTTGACCAGTTTTTATTAAAAGGTAAGCATTTAAGTAAAGTTTTCCAGTGTTTTATTAGATTTTGGAACCACTCAAACATCATCTTTGTAAAGATCTTTCTAAAATCTATTATCTTCACCCACATTATTTTATAAAATTATATAAAATCCTTAATCAGTCGCCTTTTGAGCTTTATACTAGTTAACTTAACTCCCTGCGAAGATGCCGGTTTCTCTTCCATTCCCGTATCTTTTCCCGCTGCATATCGTTCCGGTTACGTCTTGGCTGATGGAATGGATCCCTCCTTCTCACGGCATTCAAATCGAAGGCTCCAAAGTGTGTAACCCGCGCCGGCTGCTGTTCGATGCCCAGGCCAGTGCGTTGCTTCCGGAGAACGGTCTTCACTGGGTACAAACGTCCAGACCCAGACGGACCGAGGCCGTGCTCCTGATCCCAGCCCTGTTTCACCATCAACTGGAGACCGCGATTCTTGCCGGAAATATTGAACTTGTGCAGCTTGTGGGCGGGCAGGGCCTTCAGATTGAACTGATGCACCGTGGAGGTTTGATGAATGGGCCAAGGGGTCTCCTTGTAGTCCCTTTTGCAGATTTCGCAATAAAATGGGCTGCTTTCATCGGGTGTTTCCTCTTCGTCGCTGGTTTCTACGGGAATAGAAACGGCTTCCAATAGTTGCACTATTTCCGTGTGGCCTTTTCGCTGAGCCAGTTTTATGGCTGTATTTCCGGACTTGTCTTCGACATCCACTTGTGCTTGTCTCCGCAGGAGCAAAGCTACTGCTTCGGTGGCTCCCTCACAGGCAGCCATCATCAATGCCGTCCAACCAAAGCAATCGCGGGTGTTTAGACCCTCCTCAGTGATGGTCATTTCGGACAACTCCTCCACATTGTTGCTGGTCGCCAAACGGAAGAACTTCCCCTTATCAAACGGTGATTGGGGCTTTTTCTGGATTCTCTTGGGCTCACTTCCTTTTCTGGAGGTTGGTTTTTGAGTACAGGTTACCGGAGTATCCAGCACCTCCTTGTAGAACTCCTTTGCCTCCTCGCCATTCAACCCGTCAATTTGGTGTTTGCTGGCTTTCGGGGGCTCTGGAACAGTCTCCGGATCTCCGGCACGGACGAACCTCTTCAGCTGCAAGGGTAGAGTGGTCAACGCCAGCCAATTTGGATGCAATTCCCCAGAGGAATTCATTTTGCAGGAGATTTCAACTAATTTTGTAAATAAACATTTCACATATGGGAAATTGCAGTGTTGGTAAACGCACAACAAAGTCGATAGGCGATAGCAATTCTATAAACTCGATAAATAAACTAAGCACTTGGCACTTAAAAATTCTGTTTATATATGTTATTTTTAATAGTTCCCGGTGTTTAATATTTTTATCCAATTTATGAAAATGTAATAAAAATTCGGTATATTTAAACCCATAGTAAAATAATAATAAATGTACGCATATTTTAATACATGAACTATAGGTATTATAATAGTTTACCTAAGTATTTAATAATTATTTAAACAATTTATTTTAATTTAATAATTAAATCCAAAGCTGATTTCGCCAAGAAATCGTCCAAAATGGAAGAAACTCGGAACCGTTAAACTGCCGAAATCTGCCATTTTCCAACACTGCTGCATCGACGCGCTGTTCTCGCCCTCTGCTTTTGGCCTGTATTCCTACCAACCGCGAAAATGTGAATTTCGCAATTTGGTTTAAACTGTCCAAACAACCGAAAACCGAGCTCAAATCAAAGCGCAATTTTGGCCAAAACCACGGCCGAAGCCGATGGACAACCGATAAAAGCGGAGAGGATATTCTTGTGTAACGATTGTCCTACAAAACTGCGCAGTAAAAATCAATAACTGTAAGTGGCACGCATCGCGAATCGCGATACATAAATGTAAAAGGCAGCCGAAAGGATTGAAAGAAGATGTCCGACGAGGAGGAGGATTCCGTGTCGGAGGGCTTCTCGGCCAGCGAGGACGAGTGGAAGCCCGCCAAGGATGCCAAGGGGGGTGAATCCTCCGATGACGATGACAGCGACTTCGATGAGCTGCAGGCGGCGGGCGCAGCAGCAGCAGGCGGAGCAGCGGGCTCCAGCGGTCGCTCATCCGCCGGAGCAGGCAGAAAGGGGTAGGTATAGGTGACCGAGTGACCCAGTGACCCATCCTTCATTAATCTCATTTTCCCAGCGATCACAAGACGCCCAGCGGCATCAAGGGCTCGTCGGTGAAGAAGCGCAAGCCCAGCCAACAGTCGCTGCGCTCCAAGCTGTACAACAAGTACCGGCCGCCGCCCAAGACCTTCCAAACATCGCCATCCCAACAACAGAACTCGCCCACGGCTTCGGGTTCAAAAAACGCCCGAACGCCCAATGAAAGCGGTGCTCGGGATCAGCACAACGCTGCTGATTCCAGCAGCGAATCCAGTGTGGAGGACTACCTGGTGAATCCAGCCGATCTCGATCTGCGCTCCAGCTTCTTTGTCGGCCAACCGCCGGCGGCACAGCTGCCGTTGGCCCAGGAGAAGGAGAAGTCGCCGGTGCCGCAATTCGATTGCAATGCCGGCATCACGAACCTCTCGGACTCTGGCTCCGGATCGGAGGACAACAACGACAGCAGCAACGAGGACAAGGCCGATGGCAATGCCTTCGACTTTCGCGGTCTCCTCGAGAACGCCAACAGTTTGGAGCGCACGCGGGATGCACTCAGCAAGCGGAATGTCACGGCCACACCGCCGCGTAGCCAGGCTGCCACCATGGATGTCAATGCGCTGCTTGCATTGGGCGAGAACCAGAACTACCAGAATGTAGACGAGGAGGACGAGCCGGAGGGAAATCAGCGGCGAGGAGCGAAGGGTCCGACAGGAACGGGAGGAGCGAAGGGCCCGACAGGAACGGGAGGAGCGAAGGGCCCGATAGGAACGAAAAATGGAGGAGCAGCACCACCACCGCCCCCCATGGACGGACCGTCGCGTTTGAGCAAGACCAAGTCGACGCGGATCAAGCGTCACACAAAGACGCGGCCCGTGTCCACGGTGGTCAACGCTGCCGGCGATACCGACGACTCCGATTTTGAGGAAGTGGCAGGTAGGCGAAAATACAAGTAGTTTGACGGCCAGTCGCCCGAGAGAGAGGTAGCGATGGCAGTGAGGAGCAATGGCTTACAAAGTTGTGGTTGTGGCGCTGGGATTTCTGGTATCTGATAATGAACAAAAAAAGTAATAAGCTTCCAAATTGCTCTGTATGAGACTGTTGTAGATTTTGTTTGTACCAAGTTTATGCATCGACGTAAAGACGTAGAAATTACTAAACCAACTGGAAAAGCTGCGGTCAAAATAATAGAAGAAGTTCAAAAATATGTTGAATATTTATAAAAAATAAAAGGTTAAACCCAATATCTTGTCACTGACAAGTAGTAGCTGTCTTTAGACATAGCCATTGGCTTTCTTCAGTATCCGTTTGCTGAGCGATCTTGTTTTTAATATATTTAACAATAGTTTAGACTTTTAAAGCCTTGTTTTTGTGTAAAACTGTTGGTAATTTGATTTGTGTCTATCCCTATAAGTAGTTAACCAGTTCTATAATTTTTAGGAAGTTTTATTCCAGAAAAATAGTCTGTTACACTAATTTTTAGGAGCTTCTATAGAGTTTTATAATCTATTATTCTGACCGCAGCTGTATATGTGCATGAATGTAAATTTGGAGGAGCCGCGCTTAAAGAATGGCCATGTGTATCTACAATATATACCTATTTACTGTAACATATATATTGTTAGTCGATTAGACTGAGGAACTAGCGTATGAAATGGCTCTTGCTGCGAACGCTTTATCCAGAAACTTGGCTTACTAAAACCCATTTATTATACCCACTAACCAGGCCATGAGTCCTTTGATTGCATGCCCTTAACCGTAATTTACGAGATATATCGGTGTGAACCAAACCAATGTCAGAACGAACTCAAGTCGTTTAGAAAGCTGAAAAATCTATCATGAAACGCTTCTTAAAATCAAAACAAACTATCCTTTATTGTTGAATGAAATCATATATTAAATCAACTGAACATTCTCTTAACGTTTTTTGCACTAGCTTAAGCTCAATCTGCGTGTTAAAGATAGTTGAAAGAAGAAAGTTAAAAGCATAAACTAAATGTTTATTGAAGTCTAAACGTGGTTTTAAATGTCTGCACACGAACACACACACCTCGAATTAAATCAACGATACTTTATACTTTGGTACAGAAAATGCATTTATTTTGATTGTTTTTTGGTGATTTTTCTATTTCTTTGTTTGCAACGCGATACCAAGAAATAAGTCCGAAGGACTTGAAAGATTTTAAACGCAAAAAACCAGTAATAATAACATAAATAATTTTAAATAGCTAGTCGAATGGGTACTTACTTTATGGCAATTGCAAGTGTTTCACCGAACGAAATAACGAGTAGCTAACAAAATTAGAACTGATGTTTAACGAATTTACTTTAGCAAAATTGTATTCACTTAACATAAACATCTAAACAACTAATGGTAAAATACTCGAAATAACGATGCAATAAATCAAATGAAACTCGTAATTTTAGCGCAATTTTAGTGGATGTTGATTGTAATTAATTCAATAATTGAAATTTAAAATGCACTTTAAATGATGATATAAATAAATAAATGCAAAATGTTGAAAGGACTCCATGGCTCTCTGTTCTGGGTGTTTTTTTTTTTCATTTTTGTTTTTGATTTTCGACCTGCCTTCCCTGCCCCGATCATCCTGCATTGTCATCGGTGATGGAATATCTCTAGTAATCATTTTAGTTACCTTATTACAATTATAAATATCCATTTTATTTATAAATTATGCCACAAAAAATTAACTAAGGTCTTAAAATCCATTAAAAAGGCGCCCAAAAGAATGCTACACAATTTTACATGTGCTTTTGAGACCTATACTTATTTTATTGCATACTTTTGGGTGCAATTTAAAAAGATTTTCAAACCATAGAATTTTCTGTGACATCCCGATTATATTTCTTTGATTATAATGTAGCATATCAAACCAAATAAGGAGCTTATTTAGTTAATTAATCATTTAAATTTAATATTTATATTATGTTAGTACCATATAGCCTTTTTTTTGTTTAATTTACTTCTCCAAGAATCATTTATCCAGAGTCTTTACAACTTTAAGCCATCACAGGTTATCATTCCGTTCAGTGCCTCATTTCCGCCCCACTTCCGATTCCCTTTCCAGGTGCGGATCTCTCCAGCGACGAAGAGGGCGAAGGCGCCACGCCGAACGTCTCCGGGGATTTGGAGATCCATGTGGGCCTCCAGGGACTCCGTCCCACCAGGGAGCAGAAGACGCAGCTGGAGTTGGAAAATGCCTTGAAGCGTCGCCTCAATCGCGACATCAAGGATCGGCAGCTGTTGCTGCACAAGGTCAGCTTGATGTGCCAGATGGCTCGCAGCCTGAAGTACAACCGGCTGTTGGGCGAATCGAATGAACTGATGCAGGCTGCCTTGAAACTCCTGCCCAGCCGGAATGCCTATCCCACGGAACGGGGCACGGAACTCAAGTATTTGCAGTCTTTTACCACCTGGTTCAAGACGGCCATCAAGCTGCTGACTCCCAATTTATATTCCGAGCAATCGGCGCCTGGCAAAAAGTCCATTGTGGAGTCTTTGCTGGCGCAGATCAAGCGCAAGGTAGCCCGCTGCAAGCAGGATATGATCTTCATATTCATTGTTCTTGCTCGGGGAATGGGAATGAACTGTCGCCTGATCGTGAATCTCCAGCCCATGCCGCTGCGACCGGCAGCCAGTGACTTGATACCCATCAAACTGAAGCCGAATGAGAAGAAAAACAAGAGCCAGGAGCTGGAGTCGGAGGAGGAGGAGGAGAGTGAGGATGAGGACGAGCCCAAGAAACATAAGAAGGCAAAGCAGAAGGAGAGCAGAAGCAGGCCAGCTGCCTCCAAGGAAGCTGAGAAAAAGAGCCATATTAAGAAGGAGACCAGCAGAACGGACACTAAGTCCTCTCCCAACACGAAACCCTTGAAAAAAGAAACTGATACCTCAAAATCAAAGAAGGAGGATTCAAAATTAAAGAAAGAGGATTCAAAATCAAAGAAAGAGGATTCAAAATCAAAGGCAATCGAAGGCAAACGAAGCTCAGATAGAAGGGAGGATGATAAGACTTCAAAGTCCAGTCTCTCCTCCAAGTTGATGGAAAAATCCAAACTGAGCAGATCCGATAAATCCAGCAAGTCCGACACATCCTTCGAGGAGAAGCCAACCACCTCCAGGGCAGCTCTTAAGGTTTCCCCGACGAACGAGACCAAATCCAAGCCACAATTGTCCCTGCTGAAAAGGGTCACAACTCAAAAGATTTCAGAGGCAACTGACGAAAAGAAACCTCGGGTAGCCGCTCCCATAGACACCTTCTCTCCAGTGGCTGGACGTACCCGCCGGGGTCAGGGGAAGCCCAAAGTGGAAGATGAAGAGACAAGGAGCGCCAGCTCTCCGCAGCTGGTTGGATCCCCGGTCATACCGAAGCTGGTCTTGTCCAAGGTTAAGCTACAGAGTTCGACTAAGCACAGCGAGAATGCGGAGAATGCCAATCCGGCAGAGAAGCATTCCCAGGAGGAGCCCAGCAAGCGGGCAACTCGAACGCGAAGCAAGTCACCCAAAGTCCACATATCTCCCAGCTTTTTGCAGGGCAAATCCCCTGAAGTTCCTGAACCTAAGCCGAACACGCTGCCCAGCAAGAGTCCAGACACCAAGGCCCGGATCTCTCCCAAGTTTCTAACCACCGATGCGGCCCCTGGAAGGCAATTGCGAACGCGAAGGCAGAAGGGCAACAACGCTCTGAGCATTCCCCAGTTGGATGGCGGGGATGATGCTGTGCCATTGCCTAAGAAGCGTCTCAAGCTGGAAAAGCTGCAAAAGTCACAGGACTCCGATGAGGTATTCGAGCCTGCCAAGCCCGTGAAGAAGGCACCCGTGCTGCCCAAGTCCGTTCAGAACTTGCGGAAAGATCGCAGAGTGGTTTCCACCGATGATGAGGGCGGTACAAAGGTCAAGCGTCGTCCGGATGCCTCCGACATGTGGGTTGAGGTGTGGTCTGAGGTTGAGGAGCAGTGGATCTGCATAGATCTATTCAAGGGCAAGCTGCACTGCGTGGACACTATTCGGGTAAGTCTCTGGATCTCTTGAGTGGCGAAACCTATAGTTATTGTATATTTAAACACACAGAAAAATGCATCGCCCGGCTTGGCCTACGTATTCGCCTTCCAGGACGACCAGAGTATCAAGGATGTGACCGCCCGCTACTGTTCCAGCTGGAGCACCACAGTGCGAAAGTCACGTGTGGAGAAGGCGTGGCTTGACGAGACCATCTCCCCGTATCTGGGACGTCGCACCAAGCGCGACATAACCGAGAATGAGCAGCTGCACCGCATCCACGCCAACAAACCACTGCCCAAGTCCATTGCCGAGTTCAAGGACCATCCCCTGTACGCCCTCGAGCGGCACCTGCTCAAGTTCCAGGGTCTGTATCCACCGGATGCGCCTACCCTGGGCTTCATACGCGGCGAAGCTGTGTACTCCAGGGACTGTGTCCATCTGTTGCACTCGCGGGAAATCTGGCTGAAGAGCGCTCGAGTCGTAAAGCTGGGCGAGCAGCCCTACAAAGTGGTCAAGGCGCGTCCCAAATGGGATAGGGTAATGGTTACATTCGCTGCAATGAATCAGACATATGTAAATTTGTGTTAATCCCTCAGCTCACACGCACTGTTATCAAGGACCAGCCACTGGAAGTCTTTGGCTATTGGCAAACCCAAGATTATGACCCACCCACGGCAGAGAATGGAATGGTGCCTCGGAATGCCTATGGCAATGTGGAGCTCTTCAAGGCCTGCATGCTGCCCAAGAAGACGGTCCACCTGAGATGTAAGATTAAGAACTAATTCATAGTCCATCGGGATTCTAATTCTTTAATCTTTCTTTACGTTCCTGCAGTGCCCGGCTTGCTGCGCGTTTGCAAGAAGCTGAATATTGATTGTGCCAATGCAGTGGTTGGCTTCGATTTCCATCAGGGCGCCTGCCATCCCATGTTCGATGGCTTTATTGTCTGCGAAGAGTTTCGGGAGGTGGTCACTGCCGCCTGGGAGGAGGATCAGCAGGAGCAGGCGCGCAAGGAGCAGGAGAAGTACGAGGCCCGAGTCTATGGCAACTGGAAGAAATTGATCAAGGGCGTGCTCATCCGTGAGCGCCTCAAGAAGAAATATAACTTCTGAATTATTATGTATGCGTGTTCCTTGAGTTTTTGTATGTTTTTTTTGTCGTGCGTGAATCCCATTCTTATTTTGTACCAATAAATTGTATAATAGCTTTGTAATTACTTCGAATTTCGTTTATTTATCGATCTTTTAAAAGTTGGTTTCCGTAACTTTACATAGCGTAGCGTCGTAAAATTTTAATTTACAAAATTACTTTCGTTATCCGATTAAGTTTAGAGATTTGTTAGATACAGAACGATTACAGGTAATAAGATCATAGTTAATTGGATTATAGGTTCTCCGTAAATGAATATTTTTAGCAGCGTATTCAAGTCTAAAGTATAATCTTTACAAGAGCATGGAATGCTTTAGCAGACTAGTGATGAAATAAAGCGATTTGTAAGCCACTTTGATCCTCTGGCAGCAGTGCAGATACATACGAAATATAAATAAGATCCTAATCTCAAAATAAGAAAGTACAAAATCCATCTACGTACAAAATAAGGGGCGACTTTGGTTTAACATATTTGTGGTTTGGTAACATTTAAGGCTGAGTTACTCCCTATCTTAGCCACTTGACATCTCGTTGGTTTCAAGCAGAGCTCACCGATAACAATTGAGCGTTGAAAAATAGCAATCGACTCTCACTGAGCGAGCGCTCAACCGAATCGCTCTCTTGGGGAGAGTGATTAAAAGAGCCTAAGTAAGTAAAGTTCAATTGAGAGCATTCAAACGAAGAAAACACATTCAACTGTTATTAAAGAGCTCTGGTTTTAGGGGAAGCTTTCAGATAAATTTTGTAGTTTTCTTTCTGGGAATTCATATTCATTTATGGTAATTATATATTAAAACGAAAGATTGGATTGGATTTAAAGGATAAGATAATACTAAAAGAGAAATTAAGTTGGAAACATTGAAAATATATAAGCAAATTCAAGAAAAAGCTTCCCATTAATATAAAATATTTGAACATACAAAAGAATTCAGCAAGGAGAGAGATATTCAGGGACTGGCCTTTCGGGGGAACACTAAGATTGAACTGGAGCTGCGCAGGATTTATCATAGCCTTACGCCGGCATCGAGGCGGGCAAGCCGGAGCCATGGGAAGAAGCAGTGGCACTGGGCGATCGTTGGCGCTGCGGGCTGCTTTGCGCCTTGAGGTACTCGATGTACATGCGCCTGGCCTGGTTGAGCACCCGGGTGACATCGTGCTTGCGCACCATCTTGTCAAAGTGCATCGCTATCTCGTTGTAGTCCATGCCCGCCTTCATAATCGTGTTGCGGTGCTGCAGCAGCAGCGTGAGACAGAGGAACATGAGGAAGGCGTTACCGCCTCCGAATTCCGATGGCGGAGGCAGGGCCGCCGCTGTGGCGTTCAGTCCGGTGACACCATTAAGATTGGCTGCACGCTGCGGCGAGCGTGTGTAGGCGCTCTCATCATCGGCATTCGTGGCAATCTCCACCAGAGGGGACACCTCCACTAGGCTGGGCTCCGTGGATATGGGCAAGATTACCTCGGGCAGGCTGCTGCTGCTGCGCATTCCCAGGGGAGTGTGCCCGTCCAGAAGGAGTTGGCTCTCGTCGATGAACGGATTGAAGGCATGCGACTCGTTCTGCTGGACACTGTTGCTCTTGGCCGCCAGTCGCTGGCGGCGACGCATGTGCAGTTCACTGGCATCCGGACAGGTGATGATCTCGTCCTCCTTGAGGTCCTCCACCAGGTCCATGGCATCCTTGTCCAGCTTCTCGTACTCGATGTCGTCCCGCTTCTCGTTCTCCGTGAAGGGCAGCCCGAACACCTGACGATCCAGGTTCTCCGCCTCCAGACGCAGCTCTCGCGTTATGGCCGTCGTCATGGGATAGTACTCCTGATCGGTTTCCTGATCCTGATCCGGCGGCGTGCGAGTCTCGTCCGGCTCACCGTGGTGATTGCCCTCCAGATCCAGCTGCAGGTTGTAGCTGCTCAGCTCCTGCGCCTGCTGAATGGCCGTGGCCGCCGTAGAGGCACTCCAGCTGGTCTCCGGCACCGAAGATGAATCGGATTCGTCTAGGGAGCTGCCCAGTCCGCCCTTCGTTAGCACTAGCGGCTTGGTGACCGAAGTCGGAGCTGGCGTCGGCTGCTGCTGAGTGGCAAACCGATCGGAGATCCGGTTCTTATTGATAGTTGCAAAGTTGAGGAATTCATTGAAGTTCTTGACGAGTTTCGGCGGCATCTTCCGCTCGCCGTCGTCCTCTGCCGACTCGCCATCGAATGAGAGGCCGATGCGACTGGTCGCCGCCAGCTTCTCCTTGAGATCCTTGAAGTGCCCGCCACTGGAGCTGCTGACCCACTTGACGCTCTCGCTCACCTGGCTGGCATTCGAGGCCAGCTGCTTGGCAATGATATTGCTCACGGCCAGAATGTTCTTGTGCTGCAGCTTGGACTTCCTTTCCCCGGGATCCTCGTCCAGATTCGAGGAGGAGGAGCTGCACAGGAAAGCCCGTCCAGGCGAGGCAGGCGGTGCTACTTCGTTAACTTTTTCCGGCGTCTTCTGGGCGTCATCTTTGAAGGGATTCGTTTCCAGAAAACTCGGTGATTCTTTCCTATCGAAGACATCATCATCTTCGGTGTCCTCGCCGGCCGACAAATCGTGAACTGACTTGACATTCGAGTTCTCCATAGCGCCCTCGATCAGGGCCAGCATCTTGGACTCATCTAGGCTCTGGTGCGCCTTGGCCGAGGTGCGTCTCTGTCGGCGAGCAGCTGCGGTCGCATGTCGCGACATATTGTCGTCCAGGCTGTGATTCAACCGCTTCGTGTTGTCCAGAGCATGACCAGTCGTACCCAGGGAAGAGCTTAGAGAGCTGAGCGAGGCCGAAGAGCTCTGACGGCGCAGGGCGCACACTTTGGTATAGGGATTCTCGCGCGGCTTGGTCAGCAGATAGGAGGGACTCGTAGGCGTTGCGCTGTACGAGCTGGAAAAGGTGCTGGCGCTATTTGGCATGGAACTCTCCGAAAGAGGCACAAACTCCTGGAAGCGGGGGGAAAAGCAACATTCATTAAAATGTAAAAAAGTCCTAAGGAAAGGTGCATACCTTCTCGAAGAGCTGCAGCTCCTTCTCGCCACCTCCGCTGCCGTAGCGCAGCGAACTCCACTGCACCTCCAGCATGCGCAGGGCATCCTCAAAGGGAAACTCTCGCTTCAGCTCCAGCAGCAGCCAGCGGTAGCAGAAGAGTAGGTCGTCCGCCTGCTGCGACTTGAGGTACTCCCAGAACTCCGGGTCGTAGAAGCTTAAGGCCTCCGTCAAATGAGCGAACTTCTGCGTCATCGCGATCCCGTCCAGCATGAAATTACCACGCACTCGCGCCATTATGGCGCAGAAACAGATGTAGGCCTGCGCTTCATCGTTCATGGTGACCAGGAGTGGCGAGGCGATGTCCGACATGCCCTGGCAATACGACACAGTCGGATGGTTCAAAGCATACGTGGTGAGGATGTTGAAGAGCGCCGCGATATTCTGATTGTCGTCGCTGCCCGCGTAGAAGGGATGCAGGCGGTCCGTGCGCAGCACATCCTTCTTCACCATGCTGGTCACGTAGGCCAGCTCGCCGGCCACGCTGCCTCGCTTCACCGCCGCCTTCCAGGTGTCCCTCAGCCGGCAATATTGCTCGGACTTACGCCGCATATACTCCATGCGCTGATGGCCGTCTAGCGCGAGGCCATGAGTTCCACCAGGATAGACGTTGAGCAGATGCTTCCACACGACGCGCCGCAGACTAGGATCAATGCCGCCTAGAAATATGACCCTGTGCAGCTCATCCCTGCGCTGAATCTGGCCCAGAGCGTCGAGGAACAGCCGGAACTCGCTGTCGCACATGGGCGGTCGGGGAGGCAAGTTGGCCATGTGCTCCTCGGACAGATTGAAAGCCTTCTGCACTATGGAGAAGGTCTTCTCCATTTGGTTCAGGATGGAGCTGCCCAGCTTCGTCTGCATGTGCTGCACATACTTCTGGGAGACTCCCAGCGACTGCAGTGGCGATATCAACTCGCGGGCGGCGGGTGCTGGCGGAGCAGAAGGTGGCGGAGCAGCCGCTGATCCCGCGGAAGTTCGGCCGGGCGAGGCTTCCGTTTCGCACTCGCGAACCACCGTGAATGGCTTAACGTCGATCTGCAGGATCAGGCAGGGCTCCGATGCCGTCTGAATGGATATGTTGTGTATCCGCAGGAAGGCGGCGTCCAGATCCCAGTCGGAGCGCACGGCCAGATAGATCTCGTTTCCCGCCGGATCGAAGGCCTTGTACTTGATGGTGAAGTCCGACTTGACGTCGAAGGCCTTGGCCAGCAGGGAGTACAGCACCTCCAGCGTGGTGATCTGGGGGTCCACGGAGAACTTGCGCCACTCCGGCCGCGACGTCGGCTCGCATTTCTGTGGGGAAAGACTCAAAAATGTAAAAGTCTGCACCTTTGTTGTCTCGCGCCTCTGTGGCCTCCTTTCACTTTCCACTTGCCTTCACTTTCACCCGCACCGCCTCGCGGGGACATATGCCAGCCATGTGTGTGTTTTCTGTTTTCTGGCCTGGGCGACGATTAACTCAGTTCCATTATTCGTTTGTGGAGTGACAGGAGCGTGTCATAAGGAACGCTTAAAAATTAAACAATTGGAAAGGAGTCTGAATCAATCGAATCGCAGCCAGCGTGACCGCGGGTTAACCATCGGAAAATACCACCCGGCCCAGAGGAGTTTGCTAAAATATACCATCATTAAATATACCCTTAAATACCATTAAATATACTGCCTCTTTTTTATTATTTACATTTATTTTATTTACTAAAATTGTATGTATAAAGGAATATTTATTTATAAAATAATCAATACAAAATTAAAATTAAAATAATTTATGTATGGCCTACAACTTAAAAATTATTACACCTATGAGATGAGTGTTAAATGTCAACATTTAAATTTATATTATTCCCTTTACGTATATTTAGAGATCCACTGTTTTTGATCACACTTTTAGTCAGAAAATACCAAACATTCAGCCAACTCTCCTGCAGTAACGGAATTCAGTATTTTTCAGTATTCTCCCGGCTGGGGCGTGGCGTTTTTTAGCTCTTTGCGCGCCGTGAACCGTGGAGCATTTGCGCTTTCCGCCAACGGGCCACATTGCTTCGTGTATGTGTATATAAATACAAGAAGATTAGTGCAAAATTGTTGTTGTTAGTTATAGTTTTTTGGCCGTTGTGTGCTAGCAAATGCATTTTATGCTTGGCCAACGCACATAGGCACTACATGTTAACGGAAATTAGGCGGGCGTGGATAGAATTGGGCAGGAAAGCGGTGCGTAACAGCGGTCGTCAGGAACTTGGGTGTGTATAACCGTGCGCTGGTGTTGGTATTACACGGGCGTGTATGTGACGTGTTAAGCAAGCGAGGAAATTCCGTGGATTCTCCATACCGACATCACGGAGCCGGCTTGGTTTCAGCTGCAGGCTGAAGGGCAGGGCATCGGTGGAGCAGTGGAGCCAGCGCCAGCCAGTAATCCGCAAATTGAGATAACTCTGGGTCAATTTACGCCACTATATAGTGTGTTTATCTGCTGTATAAGTGTGTGCCCAATTGTGCTCGTCTCTGGCTGTGTGTGTGGAAGCTCTCTTCACTGATAAATTCTGTCCGTTTCTTTCTCGCATTGTTGTAGCGCGCTGAACAATGTAAGTGAAATTACTATGCAGAATAATGCTCTTAACTTCCGCTGCCGTCGTCGCCGCACATAATGCGTGCATATATGGCCACCAAATTGGCCCCGTATACATATGCTTGTGTCTGCATCTGTGTGCGGCGGCGTATCACTTGCGCGCCTTCTCGCGGCGGCGGCGTGCTTATATCATAAATTGATACGGCGAATAACTGAATTACAAAGGCATTATTATATCTGGGAGACTGACTGCTCCTCCACCGATGACCCTGCCCCGAAATCACTCCACATTAGCATATCAAGTGTGCGACATTCGTATCATACGTGTAACCCTCGACCGTTTGCTTTTCAGATTGGCTAAGGTTTAATGGATGACACATCAGCACCAGCACCATGGGAAAGCTACTATCAAAAATTTTCGGCAACAAAGAAATGCGAATTCTTATGCTCGGACTGGACGCGGCTGGAAAAACAAGTGAGCATCGAGAATAGACCACTTCCGGTCATCACTTTGATCGAATTCGAGATTACTTGGGGTTTAAAATGAGTCTAAATAGCCTGTTATTATATTAAAAGGGTTGAGAAATCATACATTGTAATTAATACCAAGAATACTTACTTTAAGCACCTTCTGTAGCAAAAATGTTCCCATTTACTTGTTTATCTGATATTATTTAACAAAAAACCCCTCATGATAAAGTTGTAAAGATAAAAATGTGTCTAGCTAGGAAAAAAACCAAGATTGAAAAGGGGCGTAATCACCACATTTATATATGTCACAGATAATGTTGAAAGTCATATGTTTTTTATGTAATTTTGTCTAAAAATATCAGTTTCCCTTCTTAAATAATAATTTATACATGTAAACTATTAAGAAGCTAAATAGTTCAGCTGTTTGCTTACTCTTTATGAGTTATAACATTTAATAGTTTCTGTTTAAGGTTTAGGCATTCAATTTCAAAGCAATTATAGTGCCATTTGCCGCTTTCAACTGGTTTTTACTGCTCTTAAATTGACCAAATAATTACACTTGTTAAAATCGAATTCGAGCCATGTTCCCCTCGCCTAGAAGCCTCATAAGTTCAGTAACTTACCTATTATTTTGCTTTTTCCCACCACAGCGATCCTGTACAAACTGAAACTGGGCCAATCGGTTACAACGATACCCACGGTGGGCTTCAACGTGGAAACCGTCACGTACAAGAACGTCAAGTTCAATGTATGGGATGTCGGCGGACAGGATAAGATTCGACCGCTCTGGCGACACTATTATACGGGCACACAGGGTCTTATATTCGTGGTGGACTGTGCGGACCGCGATCGGATAGACGAGGCGCGCACGGAGCTGCATAGGATAATTAACGATAGGGAGATGCGCGACGCCATCATACTGATATTTGCTAACAAACAGGATCTGCCTGATGGTAACTATATTGCTAGCCAGCCTCTGTCGATTACCCCGTGCTAATCCCTACGTATTTGCAGCAATGAAACCCCATGAAATCCAGGAAAAACTAGGCTTAACTAGAATAAGAGATCGCAATTGGTATGTACAACCATCATGTGCCACATCCGGCGATGGCCTGTCCGAGGGCCTCATTTGGTTAACGTCGAACCATAAGTTATGAGAATCGTAATCGAGCATTTTCTGATATATATATATATATATATATATGTATATATAT
>JAEIIF010034863.1:0-34126 GCA_018874455.1 Drosophila trapezifrons
AAAATTGTTGCAATAAACCCACTTCTTAAAATCAAGTTAAATAAATAATTGTTTAAATAAACTAAATTATAAATTGTAAAGTGGTTTCAAGAACATTATATCTTTCGAATTAAGTAATAAATGGATTTAGATCAAACTTGTTAAAATTTGATGTTTTTTCTGAGTGTTTTATAGGCTCCAGCTATAGCTCCAGCTCCCGATCCCAGCCAGCTTGCACTCCTTAAGCCTGACTCAGGGGCCCGGCCTGGCCTGGACCGCTTTTTGGCCTGCTCCGGCTCTTGACTTGGCTCGGATCGCCTTGGATCGGCTTGGTGCTGCTCACAGCCAGGCGTCTCGTCGTCCCTCACAATAAACGCCAATTAAAGTCGCATAACACATGGCTTTATGGGCAAATATGGTGGATATGTGTTGGTTATAAGGTGGGCAGTGGGGATGGGAATGGGGATGGGGACGTGGATGGGGCACCACAAACAGGGCGCAGACAGGCGACATTTGTTAATGTTCGGCATTTGCCGGCATTGGCGGCTCACGTGAGCATAAATCAAAGAGATTAATCGAACATGGCTCAATTGCCAGTGAACATGGCAAGCTCGCTTACCACCGACGGGGTGACATTTTCCAGTGACTCATGGCGGCCTCGGGGATGAGCTCATAGGCCAAGCTCCAGCTCTAATTCCAGCTCCAGCCCGGCATTATGCGGTTAAACGCTGGACCAGCCTTCGGGGCAGCCCCCAATCCCCGTCAGAAGTGAGGCCTTATAATTACGATCGGAGCAACCATCCGACCAGACGTGTAATCACAATGGACAGCCAGGCCATGGCCAGGGATGCGGGCCATGGCCATAATTTGCTTGTCTGCCATTTTGGCCAGCACAAAAAAGCCAGCACCAAAGGAGCAGGAAGAGGCCCTTGCAAAACGCAAACTGATAATTTTGATTTACAACATGCCAGTTATTATTTATAACTTACTTAGGCCCAAAGAGGAAGAGTTAGCCATTCCATTTAAAGCATCCTTCGTGCCTTTTTCCGCCGCCAGATGGTTTGGTCTACTCGGTGCACTGTAATAAATACTTGATCAGATATTAAGCAATGATTGAAGTTAAAAGATAATATTTGTAGACATAAGTTACATGGGATATTAGTATTTAAGAGATTTATTGAGGCTTAAAAAATATTATAATATAATATTTTGGTTTATTTTTAACGCACTTCAGCCCCCTATGTAATCAATTGTTTAAGCCAATAATTAATACGCAACTAAATGGTTATAAATAAATTAAAAACTCAAGTTAAACACTTTTGCCATTAAAATCGCAAAGGATTTGAAATCCATTAATAATAGTGCCCAAAAGTATGCTACAAAATTGTATATACTGTCACAAAACTAATTTACAATGCATTTGAGAACTAAAATATTTAATTCCATACTTTTAAGCATATTTTAAATAGATTTAAAAACATAATTCAACATAATAAAAACATAATTCAATTCTTATAAATAACTTAAGCATTTATAAGAGTCCCGTTCCGCATTTAAACTCAACTTATGCTCACAAATTGGTACTAAAGTCTTTTTTAACATTTTTTCTATAGAGAAAAACTGAACTGAACATTTTCATAAATTTAACTAGAATCATAAATTCTCAAGTAAAATATACACAGAATTTCATCTCTCTGTACTCGCACCGTCTTCTTGACTGAAATCGCAAACTCCCCGCCACTCGACTCGCCAATTCTCCGACGATTCTCCAATGATTTTCCGCCCATTCACGTTTGCCCGTGTCTCGAGTCTCGCCACTCCGAGTCCCTTGGAGTCTCACGTTCTGACCGCGAGCACTGCGAGCTGTGCGATTCCAAGTCCGATTCCGATACTCCGCAAATGGCGCACTCAGAGCCCAGCACCTCGGCGAGCGTCCTCGTCGGCCAGCGCCAGGAAATAACTTACTTTTGAGCCATCACACACCTTCCCTCGTCTCCGCGGTGAGGGGATCATATGCGAAAATATAATTGGATACGCCAAAAATGGTTAGAAATACTCAATTAGAGACGATGGGAACCCTCGAGAGGCCTTGATTCGGGGTAAGAGGAAGTCAGGCAGAGATTTTCGTTGAAAAACCCACGCAGAATACAAGCAAATATTTCTTGGGAATTTATTTTTGCTGAAATTTGGTTAAAAAGTCAATAAATTAAGAAATCTATCTGTAGAAAAAAATAATAAATTCATATTAATATTTATTAGTGGTCAAAAGTCAGCTCCTCCCACTGATTACTAGAAATTCTCGTAATACAATAATTATATACGGAGTACAAACTATAAAGCGAAGCTACCCGCATTTCCTCCCTTCATTCCAATCTGTAGAATTCCTGCCATGCTCGACATAAATTGAAAATGATAAAACAATATTGAGACTAATATTTGTTAATGAACCCGCACATGGAGCATATACCCTATAAGGATGAATGGTCGGGGCAGGCGGAAAACAATAATTGATCGAAATCAGAGTGTAAAGTGTCGGCCGATGGCAATTTACCAAGGCCAAAGTCGTTGCCAATCAGTTGACGCAGAAATGGCAGCTCTTAATTGTCTCAAGCGGCGTATCCATCAGATGCAGATGCACAGAAAACAATTTATGATCATAATAGTGATGATTATTATAAAATATGTGGAAATTCTATGAAAAGGAACAAGGAATATTCAATTTTCTGGTCACTAAATTGTATTATTTAGGTAGCTCTTACATTTACATGCATTAAATGATTGAAATGTTTAACTTTCTGCTTAAATTCCCAACTAATTCTAGCAAGCAAACTGAAGACAATCCCGTTAAATGCTAAGTAAGGCCTGCAATAGTTACTGATTATGGCAGCTACTAGCTACGCACCTTCTGAAACCATTGTACACCAATACCTCGCTATACGGCCTTTCGCTATAACGGCCCTCTTCGATTACACGAAGGTAAGATTTCGATTTACGGCCTAAAATGTTTCGCTAGAACGGCCAGAAAGTCTTTTTTTCAATGTCAATATATCTTGATTATCTTAATTAATTCATTATACAGTTTTTCGCTTTGCGGCCAAGATTCGTTGAACGTATCTAGCCCGTAAAGCGAGGTTCGGTATCACGAAACTTGGCCGTAATGCGAGGTTATGGCGTTTTTGACAGTATCTTGCGTGATTTTAGTCAAAATTCCTCTATTTTTTCCTTATTTCTCCCCGTGTAGTCATAGTTAATATATAGAGATGCCATAACTCCAACGGTTGGTCAAGTGTGAGTGAGCATGGCGGCTCTTTGCGGCTCATTAAGTTAATTAAACCCACACGACGCAATTGGAGTTGCCATCATCATTAAAACTAAATTGAACACAGAGGCTGAGGGGAACTCAAACTCGAATCGGGAGTTGAAACCAAAAACCGTAGCTCTGAAGCTGACCAATAAAGTTGTACCCTATTAGCGGCCATATATCTCTCTCAGCAGGGAAGCTGGGTTTTGAAAGAGTTTTTAGAGCGTTTTAGAGCGGTTTTTTGTGGGAGAGCAGCTAACGCTAATTAACACAATTGTGCGAATCGCGAAAATGCGTTCGCGTCACTCAAATTGCAGCAAATCAAATCGAAACAATTCAGTTTCAGCCGCAGCTCTCGCAGATCATTAAAGCCAATTACAATTAACAATTGAGTGCGAGTGGGAATTGTTTACTGCTTAGTGTTAGCCTTTAGTGATTTTGCAATCTCACAGCCTTTAAGCGTTAATTAATTGCATTCAAGCCTCGACTCGGACTTGTATCTGTATCTGTATCTGTAAGTGGCATTTTCAGCTTAATTATTGCGTGCTCTCAACACTTTTGATGCCCGCTGGCTGCCAGCTAAATAATTATTTATCGCATTTAATTGTGGTTAGCTGTTAGCTAGTTAGTTAGCCAGGCAGATAGTTAGTTAGTTACTAGTTAGTTGGCGGAACAATGGCATTTCTGAATTTCCATTGGCGAAGCTAACTCACAGACATTGCCAGGCGGAAATTGGCATTTTTCAGGGGTCGGAAAATCAAGAAATGAGGGTGGAATACTCCATTCATTCAGAGAGTTCATAAATATCCAATAATCTAGGGCAAAAAGTGTGAGTAAATATATAGAGTACACTTTATAAGGGGGGAAAGTTGGTCATTGAATATATTTTTGAGTTAATTACGGGGTCTTATTTTGAAGTAATTTATTATTAATTAATTTATGGGGAGGTATTAAATGTATTTTTAGAAAAAATACAGTACAAGTTGGGAGAGAAAATTGAATATGTCATATTAAATACTAGTAGCCTTTAAGTAAAAGGTT
Organism: Drosophila trapezifrons; assembly: GCA_018874455.1. Taxonomy (NCBI): domain Eukaryota; kingdom Metazoa; phylum Arthropoda; class Insecta; order Diptera; family Drosophilidae; genus Drosophila; species Drosophila trapezifrons. Next base: position 4,322 of record JAEIIF010034863.1, read on the forward strand.
CTCTTCTATATAATTAATTGGTCCCAATTTAAACTAATTATTATTAATAAGTCTTAGAGAATTATTATTCTTAGATAAACTACAGTACAAGTTAGGTTAAAAATTATACATTTAATAAGGGAAGGTTCCCCTCTATATTCCACCTCATGCAGGCCCTCCTAATGTACCTTATTATTTACAGAAGAAACCTCGACCACCACCTATAATATCTCCTTATTATTTACAGAAAAAAGCCACAAGGTATTCCAATGAATTCTCTATAATTATTTCATACATTTTTCAAAGAATAACTCAGTATAACTGCCAAATTGAATCAATTACAATCATTGATTCTTCATGGGTTGCATGCCAAGCTGCCACGAAAGGAATGACGACCAAAAATCATTACCACAAACAATCCTAATTACGAAAAAAAATTACGAAAGAAACTACGAAATTTGCAGCAATTACTGCATTTCCTGTCGTCGTTCTCTCTGTTCTGTCCCAAAACTGGAACACCTGCAAATAATAAAAAATCACATATAATAATCGAAGGCCTCTCGGCAGCAAAGGCAACCAATATAAGTTGGCTGTCATAACTATAAGGCAATCATCAGGGAGGAAATATTTGTTGAGAGGGATTCCTGGTAAGCAGTTTAAATAATTTTCCATTAGCCGTTCCCTCCCGTTTGGTACATATATAATGTGCCATATATCATCATTATCAGGGCCCAGAACCCAGAGAGCTGATGACTTTGCACATGTGAGGCGGCAGCCAGCACGAGATCCCGATTCCTCCACTCACGGATTAGTTACAACCTAACCAAAACCAAAAACCGAACCAAAACGAAGCCTACTCAACTCAGCTGAACTGAACCGAAAGAATCAACCTCAATATGTCGACAACTTTGTAGGTTGCACTGAGAAAAAATAATGGAAGAAATGTATTCGATTTTAGAACTTAATTTAAGGTTTAAAACTGCTTAATTTATGCGTTTTTTTTGTAATAGAAAATAATAACCAGTTCTTGGGAAATATAAAAACCATGTGTATATCTCAATATTCAAGTGAAAATTGTGTTATTTTTCATAAAAAATAATAACCAGTCTCTAAGACTCTGAGGAAAAATAAAAACAATATTTTGAAGTTCTTTTAATAATAGAAAACGAGTTTATATTCCTCAAATATATCTTAATATTCAGTTACGTATTATATTTCTTAGCTTAAGGCTGCTTAATTTTTAAGAATTTCTATATCTAAGTTTTTATAGATTCTTCATATTTAAGATATGCATTTAAAAAAATTGTAACACAGGCTTACGAATTACTGAGACTTCTTATACTTATGATTAATATTTATTGGGCAGTCTCTTACTTTCCATGTTTATTTACTTAATATAAAGTTGAGTCAATACAGAGTTTCATAAATTAATTTCGAAGGGCTGTTGGTCTTTTATATATTTCTAGATATTTAAAAGGTATAATAAAAATACCCCTATTATTATTTTATATGCCTCTGAGATACTTTGATACAAAAAATTATATTTTTTACGATTATAAGCATTTTTGAGACTTCTTCATATGTTTTTTCTATTTAAAAATATTTTTTGGACTTCCCTAATGTTTTTGTTTTATCAAAAACTAATGTATTAGATTGCCTGAGATATATTTAATATTTTTCCAAGTGGAATGGAGTGGTTTTTAGTGGACAACCGCAATGAGCTGCCATTTTACACGCAGGCCCAGCGCTAATGACCAAATGCGAGGAGTCGAGGAGGCGAAAAACGAAAAACCCAACGAAACCAAAACTGAAACCGACAAAAATCCCACGAAAAAAGGGCCCCGGCTCCGGCACCGGCTGCGGCCCAAAAGGTGGCAATTAAAATCGAATGAGCGCCGAAGCTTCCATGTTGAGCACTAATGGGTGTCGGCCAACTTGGATTGGACTTGGTCTTGGTCTTGGCCAAGACGCTCATACTCGGGCCTCTGTGGAAAATGTGTAGAATTGTTTTAATGGCCGACAATATGGCCGACAACGATGTGTTGTGTGGCGAGAGAGAAGAGCTGGCGACGGAGCTGGAGATGGAGAGACTAATGCAGCTTCGTCAGAAATCGAGCATAAAATATTTTTAATTAAAAACTATTTTTCTCCAGCTTGCCATTTCCTTTTCCCCTACGCATAAATCAACTCGCCAACGAGGACGGCTGCAATTTCTCTAGAATTACAAAGACAATAATTACACATGAAACGCGCTGAGCCGCCAACGCCCGAGCTGTTGGCCGGGAGATTCCTCTGGATGGGACTTGGTGGAAGGGGGAATTGAAGATCTCAGAGGAGATCGGAGAAGATCTCTCAGAGATCTGACACCGAGCGCATCATGATTTGTGGAGAGCGGCTTAAATAGTGCGAACGGAAATCATGATTAGCCGGGCCATTAAAGCGCGCGTTTCCCTTTAGGAAAAGGGGCCAAGTTTGGGACACAGAAAGAAACTCACTGATATTATAATGACTTTGATCACATTCTTACACTTAAAGGAAATTATTTCGTTAATTTTTTGTATTTATAAGTCAAAAAATTAATTGAAAAATGTTAATTACTATATTTAAGCTGACAACATGTGTCTTTAAAACAGTGGCACAGTAGGCACAATGCATCAGTACGGTTAATTTGTAATTTTATGTTTAACTACTACCTTTTTAGAGTTAATTAGCTATTTAATATTTAACTCTATTTTTAATGCAATATTAAAACATTTGTTTAGCTATTTACATCTTAATTTTAGCCTATCTAACCCTGATTTCTACCTCTACGATCACTAAAATTAATTTCTTTTTATTTTTTCCCTGTGCAAGCTTCAAGGCGACCTGACCCAAGGGCCATCTGGTGGCCAGTGGCTCCTTTTTTGGGCCACAGAGAAACGCCTCCGGGTCTGGGTCTCTCGAGTCTGGAGTCTTAAGCCCTGATGTTTTCATTTCCCGATAAAGGAGGTCCGTAAATGGCACGGACCTTACTCAACTGGCGACCGCGCACGCCAACATGGAGATGGCCACAGAGAGATGGGCAGGCCAGATGGAGCTGGGATGGGGATGGGGATCGGAATCGGGATGGAGTTGCACTCGCAGCACGCTGCAGTTGTAGCAAATTAAAAAAATGCAAATGTTGCACGTTGTACCAAGGCAGACACAACAGCAACAACAGCAACTGTTTGCCAACTTTATAGACTGACGAGACTCCTCTGGAAGCCTGGAAGCCCGCAATCGTGTTCATGTGTCACCAATATGATGTTGTCCAACTCAGAGACCGACTCCGAAGCCAAGACCAAGACCCAGACCCATACCAAGTCCAGGCTTCAGGTCCAAGTCCAAGAAAAATACGAAGACGATCGAGACGTAGCGATAATAGAGAGAGGAGCTGGAAGTTCGAGGAGCTGGGAGATCGGGGAGCCGGGAGTTCGAGGAGCTGGGAGATCGAGGAGCCGGGAGTTCGAGGAGCTGCTGGTTCGGGGGAGCTCGAAGGAGGCAGAGGCAGCCGGCGGACGAGGGACAAGCAACTGCCATGTCAGGCTGCCCCGGCACACACAGATGGCATCATCATCAGCAGCAGCAGCGTCAGTAGCCATCGATCCTCCATGGTCATCAGGTAACCCCTCCTCTCTCTATAAGTATAGGAATATGTACTATATGTATCTCCGTCTCCTTTTGGTGACATTTCTCGGCATGAAACTCAGCCACACATTTGGGAATTGTTTTGGGATAATATCCAGGGCAAATGGGAATTTATTTGAATAAAAACCCTATAAATGCAATGTCCACCTGACCAAAAATCATGAAAACTAAGAGGATTCTTGATAGTAATTTTGAGAAATATAGGAAATAAATCTACATCTAGACATTTATACGTTTTCCTAAGACTTTTCAAGCTTCAAAGTTATTAAAAAAATCCTAAACTTATAATTATGCGATGTTAAATACAAGGAATGTCCAAAGAAAACTAACATAGTGTTCAGAAAATATTTAAAAAACATAAATATACTAAAAAAAAATTATTATAGAGAAAGGACATTCCAAATAAACCTCTAACACTAAAAAAATTGAGGTAATTTATGAAATAATTTTAAAAAATAAATAATATACAATGGAAAAACCTCAATGTTGTGAAATCATTATAGTTAATACCCTTACATATTTATAAATAATATTGTTAAGACCCTTAACTGTTTATATTGAGGTGGCTAGGCTCTCGATAACCATCTCCTATACGAAATATTCTCTTTAATAAAAAGGTTATTCGAATTTCCAGCTGAAATTAAATATATTATAAAATGTATTCAACATATCCCACGCATATGTTCCCCCAAAATTAACCTGCTCATGTTTTATTCATGATTTAAATTAAATTAGTCCCTCCCTAAGTTCTCAACTTTCATTGGTTAATTAGTGGAACCGTTTTAAAAGCTCTGCCCCCATTGAGCTGTCATTAATTTGGAGCGCTGCATAAATATGCACGGGGTGGTGGTATCTCCCTCCTCTCCTGGGTACTTATTTCGGCATGCACGACCCACCGATATTGTGTCTGCCTTTAAGTTCACATTTTGGTATAGCAATTTGTGTCTTAATTAATGTCCCAATCAAGAGGCAGCCCCTCTGCAAATCTGGCCGAAAAATGGGACCCAAGCTCTGGAAAAATCTCCATTTTGGGCAACGACCAGAGACTGCTTCCATATGTATTTATGCATATGTATATATGGGATATAGGCTGGAATGGAGATGGGGATGGGGCTGAGGATCGAATGCAACGGCAGCAAACTCGTTTCGGTGCTGGGCACTAAATTAGTTGGCTTCACCTCCGCCGCATCTCCGACTCGGCCCCGACTGCAGTTCCAGACTTTCAATACAATTTTGTTTGGTTCGTTCTTAATTTCGATGGAGTCAATTTTATTGCCCCGCAGCGGCATGCACCAGACAGAGGCGGGGGCAGGGGCCAGGGAAAAGGGTTCTGGACCAGGTAGCCCCGCTAAGTAGTCGCCATTGCAGTGGATGCAAAGACCCCGGACTCTGCACAGGGGAAAACGTGATGAAATTTGAGAAAAGTATGCCCTAAAATAATATATTATTTAATTAAGAATAAACCGATTCGAATTTAGAATTAAAGTCAAAGTTTTTAAAGAATAGATAATATTACTCATTAATAAGTTATTATATATAAAATACATCTTAAAAAAAAAAAAAGTCAGCTCAAAACACTTATTCCTATATTAATTAGGAACTCTCTATATGTCAGGGTTTTGAAACTTATTTTAAGAAATACTTCTGGTTTCAAATGTAAAATAAACCCATTCTTTATTGAGCCTAGAATACCTGAAGACCCAAACAAAAAGGAAAATCTGCAGGAACTTAGTCATTTTTGTAATTTAAAACCTCTACAAATATTCAAGATTATAACAAACTTTAAACTGTGTTTTAATAAACTCACAAAAGCTTATAAAGAGTAAAAATAGACTTATCTCAGAACTCTTTTTCCAGACTAAGAATAAACTTTTCCTTGGTGTTATTAAATAATTACATTTGTATTTAATTATAGTTCTTAGTCTATAATCTATTTTCCTTTGTAGTTATATCAGAATTTACTTCGAAATCTTTAACTTTTTCCTTGCAGTGTTCAGTCACAGTATGTCGTCTTGGGCTTGGAGCCCAGTTAATTTGGTCATCTTCCATGATGTTTTGATAATGTGGCTGAGAAGCTGGAGTTGGAGCTGCGGACCCAATCTGCCTCCAGTCGTGGTCCTCCGCTGCTGCAAGGGCCCTTCCTCACTCCTCTCCACTCTTCTGGGGCTCTTCTGGAAATCTTTTCTTATTTTGTTCGCTGCTGGGTCTGCGCACGAAATTCTTGTCGCCGCGAATAATTACATAAATCAGCGATTTTTAAAGCGTTTCGAGTTTCCAACTGTCAATACTCCCCGAACCGAGCACAGAAACTGAAAGAAAATAACCGAACCAGAGATACTTTGTCAAAAACGAAGAGCTTGTCGGCTGATTACTAGGGATTATAAGCTCCGAAAAATATTAACACCTTGAGTTACCGCAGAAGCAGTTCCCACACAGCGAATACTGAAAACTCCAGGATGTTAAGCTTCGGAAAGATTTCTGGTTAAAAAGACAGCTTCACACCTACGTAAAAAAGGCACAGGAATCAGAGATTGCTCCAAATGCTTGGCCAATCTGTCAGCAATTCAAATTCAACACAAAAGACATGATTTATATGGGGGCCTCTTCTTCCGATGATACTTGATTGATTTTAAGATTTTAAGACCTGAAATGGGTTGAGGGAAGTAGTAATAAAGAATTAAAAAAGAAGAGATCGTAAAAAGGGAAGCTCCACTCTCCAGTTTATGGGATCTTCTCCGATTCGACAGTTGCGGTGAGTTTTTGATGCGCTTTTATAAGGCAGATCTTGTTCCATTTTTCTTTTGTATTTAATTTGTGTTAAAAGCCAGACTCAAGAGCTTGTGGTTTGTTTTTAAAGATGGGTCTTCAGCTCAGTCAGCTGTCCCTGTAATTTCCTTGAAGAAGCGTGCCTCTCTGCCTCCTGTTCCCATATAACAAAAAAACACTCCATAAAGCTTGTAAGTTTTATATGATTTACTTATATATTTTCCATGTGCACAAATGTCGAAAATGTTGCCCCACCAAAATGTATGAATTTTTTCTGTGTGTAATTTCTTGATTTTTGTTTTCTTTTTCGTTTTAGCAAATGTGGCTATTCCCCTCACAATCATAATTACGGATGCTTGGTTATCGAGTATATCTCATCCTTCATTTAAATATTCTTTTATTTTGTTCTGTGTTAATGAGTAAGTTTTTACGTTCACATATTATGCATAGTTTTTGTTTATATATTTTAAAATATATATATATATATATATCTATATATATTTGTATCACCACGAACACACATAATAAATACAAAATCAAGGTTCCTTTATATGTTGTAATGCAGTTTATTGTTTATGGCGGGGTTATCGAATGGTATCCTTCCCCATGGCTTTACTTTCCTTTATCCTTTTGTAATTATTGCAAGGTGACAACTGTATGAATGCCAATAACATGCTCGTGGGGGTGGGGGGGCAGGGACTTGGATCACTATATATTTCTTCCTTCTTATATACAATGGGGGGTGAGGGATTCCTATTTACACAAGCAATAACTCTTTCTCTCTTTCTGTTGGCTGGTAAAAGTTCGTTTCCAAATAATATATATATTTATGCTCTCTCTCTCTCAACACTCTTTACAAACTATAATTCCCAACTAATTCTTGTATCTGTTGTATCTGTTATTGGTAGGTAGTTCTGTTCTCTGCTGGTTTTTCTCTTTAAATTATTATCCTCTTCCTTTAATTTTCCTTTTTTTCCATTATTATTGTGCTGCACTGCAAATGAGTTTTCGATTGATTTATTCAAAAAATTTAATGTAAATATCATTGCTTTTGCTACTAATTGTTAGTTCCTTTTTTTCTGAGTGTGTGTCTGTATATATAGTAAATGTGTGTGTATATATATGTAACATTTGTCATCGGTATAGGCGACTATATCTCCTTCTATTTACAGCTAAAAAAGATGCCTGGCTGCCCTTCTAATACTGTCCTCCTGCGTCCCGGAGTTGCGCTTTAGATCCCGCTATGGATATGTCCACCCATCCTGGGGTTCCCTCTCTCTGCTCTCTCTGCTCCCTTCGGCTGCTACGATTATTTTAATTTTAATTTCGATTTCAATTTGATTTTAGATTTTTTGTATTTTTGTATTTTTGCGATTTGCCAAAGACTTTTACGGTTTACGATTGATAGAGTTTCCAAAAACTACACAGTACACAGTGAGAATCGAATCGCGGTTGCCTCCGTGCTCCAATCGAAGGGACAATATACACGGTATAAATAATTTAATACATTTAATTTAATAATTTTGTTTTGCTTTCCATTTACATTTACAAATCTTGCTTGTCCATCCTTCCGTCCTTTTCGAGTATAATTGTTTAGCTCTAGTCTTTAATATATATATATATATACGCTTCTTTAGATACAAATGTTTATAAGTACAAAATACATGTTAAAAACTTAAATGAGCAGCGCTTCGTTCTTCGTTGATCCTTTTAAAAATTAAGTGTTAAGAAAACAAAGCGCAACGCAATGCAAGCTTTGTGCCCAAAGAAATACTGTGGATCGATCGCGGGTCTTGGAAATTGGGGAGACAGACTTTTGTACGTGTCAGCGGTTCCTCCTGTCTCCTCTGTCTCCTCCTACTGTTTGTAAATGGCTTCTTATGCTTTAGGTTCTCTCTGTCTATACTGCTAGGATTAGGTTTAATATATATAATTTAATAGTTATTGTTTATTCTGTTTATATAAAAACTAAATACAATTTGTCGCTGGCTTGCTGGCTCGCTCGCTTGTTCGCCTTGGCTGTGGTGATTTCGAAGCTTGAACGTGGTAGGACGTTGAATACTCTCGCGTGTCTATATATATCTACTATAACTATATATATAAATATATATAATATATATTAATTGTGTGCTTACTATGCTCTAACTCTAAACCCCTCTATTTATGTACAATCTCTGCTCCTTAAACCTAATCTCTAATCTCTTGACCAAAATTGTGCTGCTTCTGTTAATGCTGCTGTTGTTGTTGTGGTTGTCTCCACGACGGCTTCCTCTTCATCTTCATCATCCTCCTCCTCCTCCTCCTCGGCATCCTCCTGCGGCGACGCCGTAGCTATCAGGGTGACCATCTCTATGGGCTGAGGTGCTGTTCCAGCAAGGCTGTTGCTACAGGATCAGGAGTGCTTCTCGGTCAGCTCGTTCCAACGCAACTCAAAGAACTTGCGCATGCCATGACCGGCCTTGCCCACGGGTGAATCGTCCTCGTTGAACATTTCGCAATTGTCAAAGATCTGTCGGACATCCACGCAAAAGTCCTCGCGAGTCTTGTAGCTGCAAGAATGATTATAGTTAGTATTCTGTATAGTTTTCCCTTTAAATCCCTGCAAGACCCACCTCAAATCCAGCAATCTCTTCTTGATGGTGGACAAGTCCATGGGAGATTTGATTATTTTGCGATATGTGGGAAACTGTTTGGTGTTCACAGGCAATAGAAACGGCCAAGAGTCTTCATGGAGCTGTAAATTATATCGTATTCCTTATTAGTTGTTATATCTAAGAGGTTGCCAAGCGTATTTCCCACCTCCATTTCCCCTAGTAATGTCTTGCACACGGCCAGCTCCTTCATCAGCTTCTTGGTGGCATGCTTCTCCTTCTTCTCCTGCTTCAGCTTCTCCTTGGCCTCCTGCATGGCATGTATGTTGATGGGCGGCGGCGACATTTGTGTTCCTGCTCCTCCCAATGCTGGCGGCGAGGGCATGGTCATCAGCTGCTGCTGATGGTGATGTTGGGGCGGCGACTGGCAGGCGTTTACATGGAGGGCGGCGGCGGCGGCGGTGGTGGTGGGCGAGGCCTGCATTATCAGAGGCGTCGGCGGCGGCTGCAGGGGCCCGGGTGGAGGTGGCGGCGTGGGCACCGGGGTCGGCGTTGGTGTTCTGGTGCGCGTCGGCGTAACGGCACGCGGTGACATGGCAAACTGCATGGCCGGCACTGGCGATGGATTCACCAATCCGGCTGCTGAGAAGCTACCAGCGCCAACTAAGGGTGGATAAGCTGTAGCTACTGGATAGCTGGGCATCACATCCTCCGTGCCGTTGTTCTGGAAGCGAGTGCTGCCATCGCCGGAATTGGTGTTGATGTTGATGTGCTGCTGCGGCTGCTGCTGCGGCTGGTGCTGGTCATCGAAGGTCGTTGCCGAGGCCACCGAATGCGCCGGACTGCAGAGGCAGAGCAGAGCTGCATTATAAACTGGACCCGGGAACGTGTCGTCCACCGCCGCCCCCTCAGCCGCCCGCAGGCCCCCCACACACTCACCTCAGTGGTGCCGTCGACAGCGAATTCATGGACTCATCGTGCGAAGAGTTCAGCGACTGATGATGATGATGCTGATGCTGCGAGTGATGATGATGCGCGTGGGAGTCCCCTGCCAGTGGCTGTATCTGCTGCTGCTGCTGCTGCATCTCCATGGCTCCTCCACCATGCGGCAGCTTGCTGCTACGCTTGGCTGCCACCGCTCCGCCATCTCGTTCCCTGTTGTCCCTGTCCCGATCCCTTCGAGACTTGCTGCTGCTGCTACTGCTACCGCCGCCACCCGTGCTCCGTTTCTTGGGCGGCGGGGCACGAGAGATGCAGCCATGGCAATACCATTTGCCGCGCGGCACCTTCAACAGCGGCGGAATGTAGCAGTCGGCGTGATAGGCGCGCGGGCACAAGTCACAGTAGATCATCTTGCCAACGGGCGAGGGACGATGGCCGCCACAAACGATGCACTTGCGCTCATTGGTGGCCTTGTTGACGCACTCGTAGCAGTACCTGGAAGGTGGAAGGGATGCCAGAGATTAGACACAGGTGAAGAGAGTAGCCAAGAGGGGCAGGATTCAAGGGGTAGTCCAGGGAACAGAGAGAGAGTAACAGACAGAGAGAGAGAGGGAGTGCCACACACAGTTTTCTCAACGGTTAACGATCAACGATCAAAAAACGCTCAACAAGACAACGCGGATTAATGTGTGAGGGATGACTGAGCAGTTGGAGGAGGAGTATATAAGAGGATATAGCTAGGCTACTCACCAATCGCCGTCCGGGATGTTGTCCATCTTGGGCTTGAAGCAATACGTGTGATAGCCCTTGTCACAGCCATCGCACAGCAGCAGCTTATCCTCGTTCTCGCCGGATGTGCAAAACTGGCAGTTCTGTAAGGAATATTTCGAATATTTTCTAAATTTTGGATCCGTGGAGGAGGAGGAGGAGCGTCTCTTATTATCCTTCTTGGTCGGCGTCGGCGTCTGTGGTGTGGCAAAGTCCGAGTCGGAGGAGTCCGGGGATGAGGATGAAGTTGGGGATAAGGTTTGGGAAGGGTTTTGGTTGGGTTTTTGGTTCGATTTCTGCTGCTTCAGCTGCTCCAAAGCCTTTAGATTGATTTTGATGCTCAAAGGTGACTTCTTTTTCGATTTCTCCTTCTTTGTTTTTCCATTGTTCATCTCTTGCTCCTTCTTCTGCTCCTTCTCCTTTTGCTGCTTCTTTTTGGGCTGCTTTCTCTTCGTTGCCTGCTTTTGGGCGCTGCCCTTGGTCTTCTTCTTGCTGGACTTGTTTCTTGTTGCATACTTTTCGGATGCCAGGTTCGAGTTCGCATGAAAGTTCGAAGTTCGAAACGGTTTTTGGTAGGGGAAAGGTGTGTTTGGTGGAGGGGAAAAACAGTCGTGGTGGATTCGGTTGGTTTTTTTTCGGTTTTGTAACGGTAACGGGTAACGGTAACGGGCAAAACATAAGCATTCATGTTTATACATGTGTGTGTGTATGTGATGTTATATGTATGTGTGTAAGTGTAAGTATGAAAGCATTTAACATTTTTTGTTTAGTTTTTTTTTTTTTTCAAAACACCATGAAACACCACAAAAGAACAACAACAAACAAGTCGAGCATTCAGAGCAAGAGACAGAGATTTTTTTTTTTTTTTTTAAGGAAATAAAAAATATAAAACATCCGAAAAAGACAAAGAAATGAAGAAAAAACGAAATATTCAATTAATTTCAGGCATTATTTAAAAGGCAATTTCAAAATGCAAAGAGTTAATGTTCTCCAACGGATAAAATATAGATTTTAGGGATATCTTAGGGTTATTGGAAACTACTCAACTACTTCGGAAGAACTAGAAAAAGTATGGGGAGGCAGTCCTAGTTGAAATACAAAAACAAAATGTAAAATGTAAAAACTTACACAAAATACAAAATTTATAAAAAATGTTATAAAAAAATAACTCTAAAGGTTAAATTTATCTTTGTTTATTATATTTATAATTGTGCACTAATAAAACGATTTATTGTTTTTAAAAAAGAGCTAAACTATTAAACTTTGTAACTAGAAATAATGAAAATTTGAATGCAGTGTCATAACCCTATTATGAGTTAACCTAACTTTATAGTTTATCATTCAATTCAGGTTTATACAACCATTACCAACAAAATAGTAGTTTAAAAGATATATTTAAACAATTTTTAATTGCCCACTATCAAGGAAATTAAACTAATATCATATTTTAAAGAAAGCTTCCTAAAAAATCAAGATAAAAACCGAGAGGTAAGCCCTTTCCCCTTTAAACTTTAACTGTTTCGTGTTATTTATAATTAATTGGGTGAAAATAACGCAATGTGTGTATAGAGATTGTGTGAGTATGTGGATGTGGTGTGTTAATGAGTAGGTACAGCCAAAAAACAACAGGAAGATGGATGGACCACTGATGGGATATTCAAAGAATGAAGAGGGTGCCAAGCAAAAGGTATACGGGTCTCAGGGGGAGCGCAAAACAACAACAAATCAAGAGGTTCCTCCTCAGATCCCGATCTTACCGCTTTCATGATGCTCTTGTCCCAGGCCACGCACGATTCCAGGACGTACAGGGCCATCGCCAGCTGGGCGGTGGTGTGAGAACGCGAGACTGCATCTCGCCACTGCACCAGGCCCTTGGGTATATTCTCCACCTTCTCATCGCGATCGCTGTCGCAGTTGCTCGCCGGCGAGGCATTGCCCGAGTTGGCTTCCCCGCTGCCCGGGTCACAGGGTGTGGTTACTCCTGCTCCGCCAGTTGGATTGACTCCTCCAGCTGCTGTTGAAGAAGCTGCTGCTGCCGCCGCCAGAGCCATGGTTCGCTCGTTGAAGGATGAGGGATTTAGGCTATTGTTGCCTGCTCCCGATCCCGATCCCTGCTGCTGTTGCTGCTGCTGCTGTTGGGCCAACTGTTGCTGCTGCTGCTGCATCTGGAGGAGATACGCCGCCGCAGAGGCCGAGTTCTGGGTCTGAGTCGTGGTATGCTGATTCTGGGCAATCACCGCCAAGTGAGCGTCGCCTGTCTGGGAGCCCAGCGGCGGCTTCAAGTACCGTCGCTCGATGTTCGCCTCCAAATCGATGATCCTCTCACGTATCATCGGTATGATGCTCACAAAGTCCTCCTCGCTGACATCATCCTGGCTCGAATCGAGGGTTAGTTCGCTTTCCACGCGATTCGGCAGCTGCCAGTTCTTGAGTTGCATCGAAGCACTGGCCACCTTGTCCTCCAGCGACTCCAGTTGCTCGAGCAGAGCCAGTTCCACACGCTTGGCCACCTTGGGATTCCAATCGCCGGTCTGGTCGGGCATTAAGAACTCCTCCAAGTGATCAGGGTCCGCCTTAAGCTGATAGGTCACGCCCAGTGGCTGTTCCAGGCCCAGGAACCTCTGCAGATTCTCTTGCAGCTCACGTTCCCTTAATCCCGACGGATTCAGGGTCTTCAAGAGCTGACGCAGCTTCTGATCATCGTCCAGCTGCCACCAGCCGTAGCGCTGTCGTCGGGGCACATAGACGCCGTGGACGCGGTCCGGGAAGCCCGCTAGCTTGACCTGCTCCAGCAGCCGGTGCTCGTCCGGGGTCATGGAGAGCGGCAGCGGTATGTCAATGGGTATGTACGTTTGGACGCTGCTCAGCGACATGTTGGCAATGTTGTGGTAATAGGCCTGCGACAAGGCCTCGTCCAGACGCAGCTCAATCTTGGGCTTCAGGTCTGCTCCCGCTGCAGCTGCCTCCGCTCCCGTTCCCCCTCCCGTGTCCGGCGGTGCATCAGAGCGCAAGCGAAAAAACTTGTCCTTGCCAGCTGTTAGCTCCTCAGCATCCGCATTTCCTCCTCCGGCGACGATCTCCTTCAGCTTGGTGGCCCTCATCTCCTCATCATCTTCAGTCTCATCGTCGACTTGGTGGTGGTGGTGGTGGCGATGAGGAGAGCCCAGACCGTTTTTTGACTCCACCTTCGTGTGGAGTCCCTGGACCCTGCTGGTGTGGTACTCCTCCATTTTGGCCAGCATTTGCTTCTCATCGAGGCCGCTCAGCGAGAAGATGCACTCGTGGCCGAGCTTCCCGGCATCCACCTTGCACTCGTCCATCGGAATGGAATAGTATTGCATATTATTGATCAGATCCCACGGATGACCCTGCAGCTGCAGCTGAGCGGAGCAATTGTGATTCGCATAGCCATGCTGGAGGTCCTGGGCCACCTGGCCGCCCTCCTCCGCCGGCAGTTCACTTATGAGTGGCACTTCGCGACGGACAATGGAGAACCATTTGGGTGTGTCATCGGCACTCGTTGTGGACACGATAATGCAGTCATCCTCCTTCTTTAGATCCTCCATTTTGATCACATGCTGCGCCGGCTGCTGCTGCTGCTGTCCCAGTGCCAGATTTAAGCCCGTTTCCAACTTATCACAGTTGTTGCTTCCATTGTTGTTGTTATTATTGCTATTGTTATTATTGTTGTTGAGAGTGGCATTGGGCGGCATTAGGTTGCCGGGCATGGCTGGTATCTTGATCTCTGCCTCGAAATCGGTCTTGGTGGCAATCATAGTCGTTGGCGGCGGTCCCATTAGCTCCATTTCCGACTTCACCTTGATTTCGGGACGGGGAGGAGGTTCCACTTTGGGCGGAGTAGGCGGCGGTGGTGCCACATCGTCATCGTCATCGCCCAGATCAACAATTTCCGGCTCGACCTTGTTGATTTCTGTAACATCATCATCATCGTCGTCGTCCTCGTCATCGTCATCGGCGTTGCCTTCATCCTCATCGTTGTTCTCTTCCCGATGGGCATTTGTTTCGGCTTGCTGTTGATTCTCCTCGGGTTTCTGGCCGGAAAGGCCATCCTCTAGGGGTTCATCCACCTCCATGGGCTGCTCCACCGCCTCGGAAGCGTTCTCCTTCTCCGCAATCTCCTTCTCCTTTTCCTTCTCCAACTCCTTCTCCTTCTCGCCGGCGTCTACACCTTCATCCACCTTCTTCTTGTCATCCATGCCCTCCAGTGCCTCATGATAGCCGCATATATCATTCTGCGCCGACTCCAAGGCTTCTATGAAGATCCCTCCAGCCTTGGGAAGCTTCCAGTAGCGTCGCCAGAAGCGATCCTGACCGAAACAGGCCGCTCTCAGCTGATTGGTGCTCTTTTCCAGCGCCTCCTTGCAGTTCAAAGAAGCTCGAACGATCTTGTCCAGCTTCTTTTGCAACTCATCGGCGCTCAGGCGATTGTCTTCGTCCTCCTCGACATTGGTGATCTCCGAATCGAGATCGGAGAGATCGTCATCAATGATGCTGACATCGTGATGATGGTGATGCTCATCGTTAATGGAGTTGCGGGCTCCGCTCTTCTTGGCTTGGAGCAGGGCATCGGCAGCACCGCCACCGCTGGCTGTGGTTGGTGTGCTGGAACCGTTGTGCTGATAGGTGGGCGTCGTGGTTATATCCTGTTTGCTGGGCGTCAGACTGTTGTCCACCTGGTTGATGCTCTTGGCGGGACTCACAAGGGACTCTTCGTCCACCACGCTGTCTACTTCCATGGGTTGCTGCTGCTGCTGCTGGGAATCCTTGATGGGCGTCACCTGTTCATCCTGATCCTGATCGTGATCCTCCTGTGGCTTTTCCCCATTCGGCGAGGCACCCTTGGCTACACCTTCGCCATCGACAGCAGCTACACCCTCCGCCTCTGCCGCCGCCTTGGCCGCCTCTTCCTCCTCGGCCGCCTGCTTCTGTCGCTCGGCATCCAACTTCTGTTGGGCCACCAGGGCCTGCATGGCCGCCTCCCGTTCCGCCTGGGCCCGCTCATACGCCTCGATGCGTGCCTTGCGCATATGCAGGGCCTTGTACTTGCGCACCTTCATGTCCGTCATGTATTTCTCCTTGCGCATCTGGGCGCAGGTCTCCAGGCTGCCATCGATCTGGCGCAGCACGGCCTTGTTCATCAGCAGATCATTGCAGAGGTGAGCCAGCATTTGAGCTTTCCGGGTGGGATTCAAGGCCACAAACGGACGATCCTTGAGCGACTGCGACAGCTTCCAGGTGTCGTTCTCGTGCAGGAGCTTGTAGTACTCCTGATTCTTCGCCGAATGCGAGTGAGTGGACGAGTCGGCGTCCAACTGATGATGGTCGGGCACTCGTCGCTCCCGCTCCCGGTCCACAGTGATGCCGTGCATCTGCCGGACTTCACCCGTGGCCGTGGCATACAGATAGATCCTTAAAATCTCCGAAACATTCGAGTTTGTAATGTCAGCGTTGCGCAACGACTGACCCAGGAGTGTGGTATGCCTCCCGGGATTCGGCACACCCGGATCCTCAATGGCACACACCAGGAGGTGCGTCATCACCGATAGCAGCTCCTCCTCGGCATCCGCACAACTGTCACTGATCAGGGCATCGTGCAGATTCTGCAGCGATGGCAGGGACTCCATGTCAAAGCCCAGAGTCTCGCCAAAGTTGTGGAGGAACTCAAAGACCATCAGCAGATCGGCCATTGCCTGGCCGGGCAGACGGTTGCCTGCAATCCTCTCTAGCTCTGGTATGACCAGCTCTTGCGGCAGTTCCGAATCCTCATTGGGTCGTCGTATCAACTGCAGGATCTCTGCATCCCGCTTCCGCTCGGCCATGCGACGTTCGCGCAGGAGCAGGCGGTCTAGCACCAGCTGATGCTTCTTCTTTTCGCGCTCCTCGAACTTGCGACGCAGCTCCAGCATGCGGATTAGGTTCATGTGCTGGCGTCGGCGTTCGCGTTCCTTTGTGGGGGAAAAATTCAAGATTTTAATTAAATTTTCTTTAAGTTTAAGGGTTTAAATTCTAGATTCCTTACCATCTCGGCAGCTAATAGTAGTTCCTTTTGTTTCTGCATTTCCTAAAGTAAAGTTTAGGGTAAGAAAAGGTATTTTGTTTTAATAAAAAAAGAAAATAATCAACTGATACTGAGAGAAGGTAATGATGTTGAGCTGGGATAGCATAAAACAAGCTGTAAAATCCCTGAAAAGCCACCTAAATTGCTAAGAATGAAAGCAAAAACCCTCTTAATCAATCTTTGGTTTAGTTTAGAATTTGTAAAGCAAGATATTCCATGAAATAAACCAAGTTATCATTCTTAAAAAGCCTAAAACATCACCTGCCTCCTCTAGTATCAGTATATAAAGTATATAGAGTATATATAGTTATATGTCTAACATCTTTTAGTACTAATGATAACAAAAAATAATGTAGTTAAATAAATACAACTAGAAAAAACCTCAATTTAAAAAGCATTAACCCAGAGCTCGTAAATAACAGTTGAAGAATCTCTTTCTGTTCGTTTTTGGTCTTCGGTTGAATGTTTTTTATGCTCTTTCAATTACAATTTATATATATTAAAAATATATATAGTATTTATAAATTTATACACTAACTAAGGCAACTTAACATGCTTATACAGACTGAACCCTCTTATTTTCGTCATTCGCCTCAAACCGGTATGCAAATATCCTAAGAAAATATAGAAAATAGACCTTGTAACGAGACCAATTAATCTCCGACACTTTATTTAAGAGAAAACCCGCTCCAACTGCTATTTGCGAGCTCTGGGCTTAGGCATCCCCACCAAAACGGATAGAGAAAGGATACGGATTACAGAGTACGGACAGAACATGGAGAATTGTAAAAAAGGCTTGTGTTCGTTTTGTACCTGTTCCTTAGCTAAAATGGCCTCCTGACGACGCTTCTCTTTCTCCTATAATTTGCAGCAAAATAAAATTCAACAAATTATGCAGAGTTTCTGGCACACATGGGCAAGGGAAGTGAGCTACTAACCTGTTGCTTCTTGAGCAGTTCCTCCTGCTTGAGTCGATCCAACTCCTCCTGACGCTTCTTGCGCTCCTGAAAAGTCACATCAATTAATATCTAATCGTTTATTGATCATCCTTTATCAATAGCTACCTCTACGGCCTGCTGATTCTTCTGCTCCTTCTCCTTGCGCTGCTGCTCCAACTTGGCATTCTTCTCCTGACGCGCCTTCTCCTTGTTCCTGGCCAGCTCCTCCTTTTGCAGCTTCTTGGCATCCCGCATCGCCTGCTGCTGCTTGGCTATCTCGATGCGCTGCTCCACATTGAGGGTTTGGCGGGTAAAGACCTTTAGATCCTCCAGCCGCTTGGCCACATCCTCATCCGTCATTCGTATATATTCGCCGTCATTGGCATATGGCGGTGGTGCGGGCTGCAAAAAAGATCCAACGATGGCTCGCGCGGAGAAACTAAAGTTCTCACGACTCAGATTCGATGGCTGTTGCTCCAGGATCTGTGGAGGATACATGGTATTAATAGGAAACTCCAAGAGAGAGAGTGTAGAGTGAGGAGAAGGGTTCTAAGAGCTTTGTTTATCTAATTATAGAAGTTTCGCCCTACAAACTCACAGCAAAAACCTGTCCGATGCTCTTCAACGGCGCTGTGCTGCCGCCCGGCGCATAGTAGGTCACTTCGCCACGGATTTGTCCCTGTTTGGTCAGGCCGCGGATCACGGTCTCACGCTTCCAGCCAAGTTCGAGAGGCACCCTTAGCTCTGCCACATTTAGGATGTTGGCATCCTCCGATTCCGACTCTGAGAGGCCACTTTCGGCGGCCACACTCTCCGAGTCCGTGGAGGTTTCCATGTGGGCGGCATTTGCCTCGCTCAAAGCCAAGCGGATTTTCTCCTGGAAAAGAAAGGAGGAGATATTAATTAGAGTTACTTTCCATGACTCTTTCCCGCATAAACTCACAATATCAGCGCCCTGTTGCAGAAGCTGCTGCGTGGCCAGCATGGGCTTGAGGCCCACGGCTCGGGATTGAGCTAGCAGCGAAGCCACCGTGTTCTTTTTCGGCTTGGACACTCCACGTCCCAGATTCCTGGGGCGTCCCTCCTTGTAGGAGGATGAGCCGCCACCGCCGCCAGAACCAGATCCCGATCCTGTTCCAGCACCTGCAGGAGCTGGTGAGGTGCCACCGCTGCCCGAAATGGAGCCACCTGGCATGCCGCCAGCTGAACCTCCCAAGGCAGCCGTTATGGAACTCAAGCTCTGCAGGCTATTGCCGCCCTGACCGCCACTGGCCACCGCCTGATAGTCGCTGGCCAAGCTGGCAAGAGCTGCACTGGAAGATGAGGATGAAGCACCGCCGCCGGTCGAGGAATTGGTACTCTTATCCGACGGCTTCATGGAAAGATTAAGCGGGGCATCAAAGTCATCAATGGTGATGGGATTCGAGGCAGAGCCCACAGCTCCGGCCGGTGGCAGCGCGGCGTTGGCGTTGTTGGCCTTCAAACTGAGATTCACACCGCCGGAGGTCGGAGCATGATCGGTGGTCGTCAGGTCATGGATCTCCTTGCCCTTGCTGGATAGATTGTACGCGCCATTCGAGGTGATGGTCGGTGGCAGTTTGATGACCTCGACGCGATCACTGGATGAGCTCTGATTGAGCAGATTGCTTGCCGCTGCCGAGGAACTGGAACTGGTGGTGGTCGAGGAGCTGGCCTTGCTCACGGTCAACTGATCGAGGGGATTGCCCACGCCCATGCCTTGCAAACCAGCGAGTCCTGCCATTCCAGAGATCCCTGCTGCACCGAGCATGCCCTGGAGCTGCGCCTGTTGCTGTGCCGCCGCCGCCTGCTGCTGTTGCTGCTGCTGGTGGTGATGCTGCTGTGCCTGCTGCGCCTGCTGATGCTGTTGCTGGGCGGCCGCCGCCATTGCTGCGTACTCCATTTCGAGTCTAGCCCGTTTTGCGGGACTGAGACCTGGAAATGCAAGCAGAGAGGAAATGGCATTTGTGGTGCTATCGAGCTCTTTTTGTGCTTGTTGTGCCTGTTGTTGTTGCTGTTGTTGGAGTAAGTGTTGTTCTGCTTGTTGTTGTTGTTGGTGTTGTTGTTGATGTTTCTGTTGTTGTGTGGTTTCTGTTTCGGATATAGTCTTTTTGCGACCACGGGATGTAGTACCAGGTATTTTGGGTCCCACGATGGAGGACGTATACTTGATAATCTCCGTGTCCGGCGGCAGGCGTACTCCGAGCAAGGAAGGATGATCACTGCCAGTGCTGGAGAGGAATAAATACATTAGAAACGTCTTTTAGAAAGAGATTGAGAGCTTAATTTAGGGGAATTTCAAGAGGAAACATTGCTTCTTTATAGAGCAAGTATATTCCACATTATCCTCCGTCTCCACTTACCCCATCATGTAATCCTTGGCACTAGATCCCTTGCCAGAGCCCGAACTATTCCCTCCCAATTGCTGCTGCTGCGAGGAGGACGAAGAATGCGGCGAGGACGTGATCGTAGCCGAGGGAGGCGCCACTCCAGTGCTTGCCGCAAAGGCATTCATTGCCGCCTGCATGCTCTGCTGCGGCGTCATTCCCAAGGCTCCAAACTGTGACAACGAGTTCAGGGCATTGAGCGATGGATTGTTCTTGTCCCGATCCTTGCCAGACGACGAGGAAGAGGCCGAGTGTGGTGACATCAATGGATTACTCCCGGACAAACTGGGATGCATGCCGCCCATCGAGGCATTGCTGGCACTAACACTGGTGGAAGCCTTGCCGCTGGACATGATGCCGCCGCCCATTCCCATGCCATGACCATGCATCGATGAGGAAGAGGACGAGCCCCCGCCTCCGCCGGATTTCTTGGAGGAAGAACCACCGCTCGACCCGGAGGAAGCAGCAGCTGCCACGGCCTGCATGGCCAGCAGTTCCTTGTGCAAGGTCACCGGATCGTAGGCAGAGCCAGGATTACTGGCCAAGCTGCTGCTGCTCGTCATGGTCGAAGGTTTGCCATAAGCACTGGCCGTGCTCTGCAAGGGAAAACGAAAACATTTAATTAAATATTTCAGAGAGGAAAAACCAAAGCTCACCTTGTAGCCTCCATGCCCGCTGTTGGTGGATATCGAGCCGCTGCCCGTGCTCACCGACTGCGACATGCTGGTGCCCGGCACCACACCAAATCCATGCATGCTGGCCAGCGCAGCCGCGGGATTATTGGCCGCAGCTGCTGCCGCCGCCGCTGCCGCTGCATTCAGGCTATTGGCCAGGCTCTGTTGTTGCTGCTGCTGCTGCTGGGCTGCTCGCTTCTCCTTGCGCGACTTGTTCGACTTGCTGCCCGAGGAACTGGTTGAGGAGCCGCCATTGCCACCGCCGCCACCACCACCGCCTCCGCCGCCAGCGCCAAGAACGCCAGCTCCACCGCCACCACCGCCACTCGAACCGCCAGCTCCGCCACCGCCCATGCCCATGGCAGCTGGGCCAAAGGCTGCAGCCAGATCGGGATGGGGAAAGGGCGAGAGACCAGAGGCCTGCAGGCGACTGAAGTAGTCCTGGGCAGCTAGTTGGGCCATTGACCACCAGCCTGGAAAGGGGGAGTCGAAAATTTAATTAGAAAATGTTGTTTAATTATGTTTTTTGTAATATACTCTACAAGAAACTAACTAAACTCTGTAAGAAATACCAAAAAGAAATGTGCTTGACCATTTTTCACTGCCCTGCTCAAGCTAAAGCTATTTTCGGCCAGTGTAAAGCTAATGGCAAGCCACTTTAAGCGCTCTTATAGGAGAATTTTCTTCAAATGTCTCGCATGGCAAAAACCAGACACTTGCTGTTATAACTCCAATCATAAATTACAAAGAATTACTTTTAAGATAACAAACTTATTTCTGCGAGTGGGAATCGAACTCGCGTGCGTATATTCTGCGATAGAATTAGCATATCGCAACGACGACCAACGACGGACGCTCTAACGCTCTGCGCCACAAGCATCCGCTAATTTGTTGGCTCTCTGAAAACTCTACTAAAATACGCTTGGTGGAATGTGCCGACATTTTACTCACTTGCTGGATGCAAACCGGCCAAACTGGCCGCCTGTGAAGCCGCCACCGCCATGGTGTTCTGATGATGATGTGCTCCCGCCGCCGCCGCCGCTGCAGCGGCCATCGAGTACCGATCATTGGCTGAGGCGCCGGCAGAGTTTGGAAGCAAACCCAATCCGGCAGCGGCGGCAGCATTAAACTGTGAGTTGAACAGCGGATTGGAGGCCGCTGCTGCAGCTGCCGCGCCGGTGGGATCACGGCCCCAATAGGCTAGAAAATAAATAAATTATTATTATTAAATACATATACAGGAAATATCATTTGAGGGGACTCACCAAACAGAGAGGCCGCATCTAGGAGCCCGGTGGGGTCGTGTGGCCCCCCGGCTCCAGCGCCACCGCCTGAATTCGAGTTTTTGTTTGAGTTTTTGCCATCGTTGCCGCTGCCATCGCCGGCATTTTTGTTCATGTTCAAAAGTCCGCTTTAGTTTTTAACCCCAACTATTGTTGTTTGTGTGTTACATGCGTTGCGAGTCTGCAAGAATATACAAAAATAAATGGTTAATAAGAAGGAAAATCTATGAAAATAAAGAAATCATAGTTTTATAAGGTAATAAACCTTGGGTCCTTTCAAATTGTTTTATTTATTTATAGACCCTATTAAATTAATTTTAACCCAGAGCCATTTTGTATAGAAATGATAAATTAGGTATTAAAATAATACGTATTTTTCAACCCAAAAATGCTCCACTGTAATTAATTAATTAATTAACCCCCCAAGACAACACAAAAACCATTCATCAATCGGTTTTCCATTGGACACTTCTTTTGTGTCTTCTTCTTCATCTTTTTACTCCACTCTCTGTGTTGGCAATGCCGCACCGCTTGGGCGAAACTCGAGCACAAAGCAGAAACGGCCGAAATATGAAAAGCAAAACAAAACTAAAAAAACTACACGCCACAAAACGGAAGCAGAAGCCGCGCTCTCTCTCTCCCCTCTCTTTAGTGTGCGTGAGAGCGGCAATGGCGGTGCCAGAGCGAAAAGAGAGCTACTATTCGAGAGAGCTCACTACTACACCTGCATCTCGGCGGCAGAGCGGCGAATTCAGCGCGCAATTCAAACAAATTTAGCGGCGAATACAAATTTACGCACAATATTGCATTTGGTTGACAATAAAAGAGGAGAACTTGCATTTTGCAAGTAGGGAGCAATTTTTTGCCTTTGAATTGCAATTTTATAAGAAAACAAAGCCAGATAAAAGGCAAAGAAAAGCCAAGGCACACACACACACACTCGTAAGCAGACTGCAGCGGCGACTGCGAAAAGCGATGCATACACAAGGCGAAAAAAAAGAGAAAAAATTCCGTTCACAGCATTTTGCACTTTTTTTTCGTGCTCCCCAAACGAGCGTTTTTAGCACTTTTACAAATTCATTCATGAATTTTGTGCACAGCTTTATGGCGATTAAAGCGACACACTGTCTGCCGCTTTTAAACTGCTTGATTAATGGCTTTCGTTATTTTTGTATTACTTTCGCTGAGGGCAGCATTTAACGGCACTTTTTGTTTACACACGGCTAATGCATTTTTGCTCGATTTAAAATGTACAATTAACAAAAATATTTACAAGCGCCGTTTAAGCGACGCGTCCGTCTGTGTTTGTGATTTCGCGGCGAATGAGTGGAGAGTAGCAGAGAGCGCGAGAACCGCAAGCGGCGGACCGTGTTACAAGTGGAAACGAAACAGCGAGAGCGAGTGAGCGCGAGGAGAGGGAGTGGGAGAGCGCGAGAGAGGCGCGTTTGACAAGCAGACAGATGAATGGTCGCCGCTTTGGCTATTGCTTTTGTTGTTTTTGTTGTTGCCACGCACCGTGGTTTGATAATTGCCCAGTTTTTGCATTGCACTCCTTTCCTTGCTGTTTTTTTTTGTTGTATTGTTATTATTATTTTAGCTGTATTAATCACTTTAATGAGCCAACGTTTAGCCCGCTAAGGTGGAGCCCACTCTCTGTTCTCTAATAACTGTAATTGCGCACTCTTCTTTCCGCTTTCAGCTGCCTGCCGCCTGCCTTTCTTTCCGTCTTTTCGTCTCTCTGTGCTTTTTTTTTCTGTTGTCACGCATCGGCAGGCGACAGATGTGCGCTCTTATCAGGGGAGGGGGTGAGAGTCAGGAGGTGGGGTGATGGCAAAAGGGGTGGGGGGAGTCTGCGAATGAGCGTTCGCAATTTATAACAAGCAAGAAATAAAACAAATAGCCACAGCGCCTTAGCGTTACAGTGGGGATTGGCAAAGAAAAACTAAAATAAAAACTTTAAACTTCTGGCAAAAACTTAAAAAGATATTTTGATGAATTGATATAAGGTAGTTCCTTAATTTTGATATTTTTATAAATTATTTATAATCTAAAAGTTATTTAAGATTTATGATTTTATTGACCCATTTAGACATTAAATTAGAAAATCCTCTCAAGGCGTTGCACTGTACAACGTTGTGCCTTTGTCTTCTTCTTCTTCAACTTGGGCTTTGCCGTTGTTGGCTTCGGACCAGACCGCACAAGTGCAAGGGAGAGGGCGAGTGTGGGGTGGGAGCGAGCGAGCAATATGATTCGGGCATTTGTCTTTGACACTGCCACACTCCGCTGCCGCTACCGCTGCCTCTGCCAACGTCGCGGGGGCGGCAGCGCTGCCAGAGTTGACGCAGGCGATTGAGAAGGTGTGTGCGTTTGTTGCTGTTCTTGTTGTTTTTTTTCTTTGGTTTCTTTTTATTTTTTTGCTTTTTGCGCTATGTGTGTGTGTGTGTGTGTTTGTGTTTGTGTGATTCGCCTCACTCGCTCTCGCTGCCCACCTCCCACCTCTCTCTGACGGCCATCAATATTTTGTGAGTGACAGCGGCGAACAAATGTGAAATTCTTCTCATATTGTGCTGGCGTCACTCCACCGGTGACGGCAGCCCGACCCCTCTTCTGCTTCTTCTTCTCCTCCTCCCCCTCTATTTACCTCTGCGGCTCTCCACCTCTGCTTCTTCTCCTACCCTTTTCGCTGTTTGCTCTTGATTATCTTCTCTTTCTAGCTCAATTGGCCGACTGTCTGTCCATCGCTCATGAGTTTGCCTTTTTATTTTCTTTTTTTTCTGTGTGTTTGGATTCGTGTTATATCTTACACACACTAACCTACACACACGCATATAGCGCCGCCGTTTCGTTTGATTTGGCATTAAAAAAATTTATATTTTTTGCCTTTTGCCCAGGTCAATAAGTTCGAAAAGCTAATCAATTGCTCAACAAATAGCAAATACAATTGAACTTTTGCAATTTAAACATCTTCAAGTGGTATTTTGTTAAGACTTTAAAGGTATCTGTGCAATTACAGGCAAGTTAGCATTTTTGTTTTATTTATAAAACACACAAATGAACAAATTGGTTTATCACCATTTTAAAGCCGAGGAAATGCCTCAATTAAATTCTTTGGTAAATCGTTTTATTGAGCCATTTGATTAAATTAAAAGATTATGCATATTTCATGTGTATCTGTGTGTGTTGCATAAATAAAATTCACAAATTCCGGCCGGGAAAATGCAAAAAGCATTTAACGAGGGAAAAGCTTTAAAGGCAGAATGGAAAATGCCGGCGGAAAGGGAGGAGATTAAGGATTTACACAGCTCAGATGAAGTGAGACAAGTCTGTGTACTAAGTTACTTTATTTAAGGACACTCTGTCAAGGAATTTAAAACAGATTTTAAAGGTATTTTGCTAGAAAACTTGAGGTATAATTTTGTTTGTACTTTAACACATTAAATTTCAAAGAACACTGGAAGATTTTATCAGAGACAAGGAGCAGGCTTTGTACCCTAAACGTATTTCAGCACAAAGCTCATCTTCTTCATCGGTATCCCCTACCTCCAGGCCCTTCTCAGCCTTTATTTATGGCTAAAATTAGTAGAGAATTCTAGCTAAAAGCCTTCAGTATTATTAAATCGAATTTTACAGCCTCGTACTAGCTCTAAAATCCAGAGTCGTCGATGGAAACTCAGGCTCAGGCGCTGTAATTGATTAATAAAAAAAAAACGAGATGGAAAAGCATGTAGGGAGGGAACTGGGAACTTGTTGCACTCGATCTGAGGGCGTTGCAGAAGTGTTTGGATGAAAAAGGGAGCGAGGAACGGCGATAAAGGAGAGGGGCCAGAGGGCCAGGCTGAAGAAACGAGACTAAAGATCGCGCCAGACGATGACGCAGACTGCAGGCTGTAATTGCTGCTGGACGTTGATGGAAGGGGCAGGGAAATAATGTCTGCAGTTGTTGCTTCTTGAGTCCAATAACCTCTTACTCTTCTGCTCACTCAGTCACCGAAGAAAAGACGAGGCCAGAAGCACTCACAATCTGTACTTCTTTCTCTTTTCCACACCGCGAACAAGAAGTCAAACGTGAATAAGAAAAAAGTAGAGGCAAAAAAAAGTGAACTCAAAACGAGAAAAAACAACAACAACAATAGCAACGCGTTAAAGACGCCAACAAAAATAAAAAAACGTGAAAAAAAGAAGAGGTCCCCAGAAGAAGAATCTGAAGAAATGAAGTCAGAAAGCCAGAAGAATTGAGCTCTAACCATAAAATCTTAAATCTGAAAGAACTCCACAGCCTAGAACCGGGCACAAAAAGGAGAAGAAATGCATGCGCTTGCATTTAAAACTAATGTTCAATTTGTGATCATGCAATTCGAGGTGTAGGCCTAACTTATTGGGGGAACCACAGATAATATCTGGGAAATTCATTCACAAGTACATAATTGTTGTTTCATTAAGTGTGGGAGAACAAAAAGAAGGAAAACCCTTACTCATCTACCCTAATTACATACTTAAGACTCTAAACTTGAGAGCATTCTCTTATCTGTTACTGCATTCAATTTAAATCAAACGTGTTAAAATAAGAGCTTGTTAAATAATTGATATAATAATACCTATGATAATACTATGGAATCAGAGCATGAGAGGGAACAAAATAACTTCATTTTGCACGAAGAATTGATTACATAAGGTGAGGGTGTGGGAATTGGTAATTATTACTGTAAACGGCCTTCCGCGTAGTGACTATAAGCAACGAGAGTGTGCTTATAAAATATAGCCCATTGAGCCAAAAGAGCTTAAAGAAACTGAACTATCTGAACTAAACTAAGCTCTCAGAGAAGCGTTTAATGAGACTATAATTAATCCTAGATTTTAAAGACTAGATATTGAGTAACTCAAAAATATATTAACAGCTGGAACCACAGAAGATCAAAATAAGAAAGGTTTTTTTTTTAGAAACCGACTGCTTTGGTACAATTTTAACAAAATCTTGTAGAAGCTTATTCTATAAGTTGATATTTGAAAGAAACTCCTTCGAGAAATAAAAGATTTCCCTCAATAAGTCCTTTATAACTTGTATGTCCAACACCCCTGAGCTTTTGCAATCACAGTTCCTGTGGGCAAAATAAGCCTTCGTTTGGCAGAAAAACTTTCCAGAATTCTCTCTCTCGCATGAGAGTGTGTAAAAGTTGTAAATAATATTTGAAATACAAAGGAAAGCCCACTCGAAATGAAACGAACACACGCTTATGCTATTGTTGCTGTTGTTGCTCTAGTTGGAATATATTATCGTGAAGGATATATCGCCGACCAGTCTTTTTGGGTAGGAAATTTTCCAAGGGGGGCTTTTTTGTGTGTGCCTGATTTTTGGGAGGTGGGTGGGTGGAAGATGGAAAGTGTTGTTGGTACTCTGGCCGGGGCGAGAAAATTGTGCAAAAAAAAGGGACACACATAAAATGTAAACTCTGAACCGAAACGGGGCGTGTAACGGACGAGGAGGGTGAACGGCAGGGCACAGGACGAGGAGAGCAAAGAGAAATCGTGGCTTGTCGCACAAAACGAACAGGAAACGAGCGTGCAAGGACACACAACTTGGCGTGGGTGGCAATGGGCGGCGATGGGCGATGGGCAGTGGGCGGGCGGTTCAGGGGTTAGCGCCGAAGTGAAGTGGCAGCAGTAAAACGAACCGAATGAGAATTGCAAAAAGGGGGGAGAGTGAGAGAGAGGGAGGCAGGGAGAAGGGGAAAAGGAGAAAAAGAAGGTAAAGGCAAAAGGAGAAAGGGCAGCAGCAGCAGCACAAGGCGGAATCAGCAAAACAGCAAAACTAAAATTGAAAATGGCAACGCAAGGGGGGGAACCCGGCAGCCAGGAAAACAGCAGGAGCAACTACAACGATGCTGAAGTCGCACCCGCAGTCGCTACCTCTGCCGGCGCAGACGATGTCGATGCCGAACGCAGTGACAGCGACAGAAGCAGCGACCAGAACTAGTAATAACAACAACAAGAACAGCAGCAGCAATGGGTGCAAACAAATGAATTTTATGCAGCGAGGCTAGGGAGCAACAACAACTAAAATGGGAAGAACCAAAGAACCACCGCAGTTCCAGTTAGTTCCTTACAGTGGGGACTGCCCTTAAAGAAAGCTAGGTGACAAAATATTTTGAGCAATACAGAAGGGACCACTGGAAAGCTTTAATTTCTGTTACTTAAATATTAATCCCTAACATTACCTAGTTATTACCTAAACATCTATAAAAGTTTAACTAAGTGAAAAATATACTTGTTTTTTCTTAAATCATTGATTAAATAGGAGAGCGATGCTGATACTAGAAGAGATACAAATTCAAGCTTCAATCTTTAGGTTTTGCTGGCTTATAATTTTTCTTTACGAAAATCTTGATCTTAGTAAATATTTCAGGATGATTTTCCTGCTTCTGCTATAGCCAATTCCCACTGTAGCTGGTGTATTTATGTAACGGTGTGTCCTGTTTTTGTTGCTGTTGTTAACTGCAGGATTGCAGGCGTGTGTGCGAGGAATGCATGGGACATGGGACACGGGAAACGGGATATGGTATGTGGGATGCGGTTGGAACAGAGGAAGAGATGGAGAGGCAACGACAGAGGTACAGGGAGTGGAAACGGGTGAGCTAGAGGTGGTACATTGGACAAGGGACACGGGACAAGGGCTCCAAGTGGAAAGAGGAAGACAGAGAGAGCGCGCACGACCCATAAATTAGAGTGAGAGCGCGGCGAGCTGACTGTGCGAGTGAGAGCTGCAGCAAATGCAGCAAAGCCAGAAGAAGATGGAGGATGAACAGGAGGAGGACAATGGGGAACGCAAGGGATCCACCAACAACATTGATGTATTTGCAACAACAATAATTTCAAGGAGGAGACGCAGGAGCAAGGCGAAAGAGCAGAACAGAACGGAACAGGAACAGGGCAAAAGTAGACAAACACACAGCGAACTCTCTCCCTCTCTGTCTCTGTCTCTCTCTCTGTCGGTGGGCGCATTTTGTGGCTGCAATCCTTTCCTCCTTTTTGTCCCTCACGCCTCTTTGGTTCCTCTTCCTCCTCGTACTCTACTTCTGCCCCTTCTTCACCCCCGTGCCTCTGCCTCTTCTTGGCATTCGCAAAATGATGATAACGTGATGCAATTTCCAGTCATGTGCAGTTGACCATGTGCAGTTGCCAATTTATCCCAGCCACCTTTTGCTTCCACCTTTTCCTACCTACCTCCTTCTCTTAATCCTTCTCCTTCTGTTGCTTCCTGCTCTTCCTCCTCTTAATCAAGGCAAACAATAGCCATTTGACATCCCGCAGTGACATGCTCGCTCCTGGAAGGACTTGTCTTCAAACTTAACCCTGTGACATTACTGTAACACCTCTGGTAACCAGTTACTGGTAACTGCTAACTGCGAAGCCACAAAGAAGATCATAAATCAGCTTAAAATTGCTATTTTGGGTCTAGGAATGAGTGAATATCAAGTTTATATTATATTTCCGAATATTTTCCATCTTTAAGATTTTAAGAAAACAGATTTAATACTAAGGTGATACATTATGGTTCATTGATTAGAGTTTTCATTAGAGGCTTGACAGCATTCGTAGGATTTTACGTAGGTGCGAGCAAGACGACTATACGCACTTTCAATGAGTATAGTCGTATACCCGTATAGTCGTCTTGCTCGCACTTACGTAAAATCCTTTGTCAAGCCTCTAATGAAAACTC
>JAEIIF010035010.1:0-14763 GCA_018874455.1 Drosophila trapezifrons
AGCTCTCACATTCACACGGTAGAGAACCAAATTTTCTTAGCCGGAACTTTATCTGACCTCAAAATTTTTACAGGGAAGGTAGAAAACGGGCCTAAGGAGTGTAAATTATAGTAAATAGAGGTAAGTGTGTTTAATGGATGTAAATGGGAAAAAATTTAAGTAAATTATATATTTAAATGAATAAATACCTGGCTAGTTAGTAGTCAAAAAGCATTGCATACTTTCAGTAACTAATATTATGTAAATAAACAAAAATATTACAAAAGAAAAAAATAATGTAAAACCCTTTAATAAGGAATTCACCTTTTCTTAAATGGAAAAACAACGCTTTAGCCTAACCTAATATACTTTTAATTATTCCCCAATTACAGGGTACTCGTATATATATAACTAATACCCAGTCGGATTAATGACTAACTAATGGCATTTAATCGCCAAAATGCTGTAGAACATTAAAAACAGTTCGCTGTTTTCAATATCTCTTCAGCCATGGCCGCATTCAAATCAACTTCAGCTCTGCGCCTAATAACCTTTGTTTTTACCATAATCAGAGTAAGGAATTAGCAAGAAATGTGAACTCATTTTTACTAAAAAACATTCCCAGGTCTCCAGGTGTCACTTTGAGTTCACCAACATTAATTGTACCTCGTTGGACAGAACCAAAATGAATATAGCTGCCTGCTTCCTGAAATCGGTGAACAGGACATACAAATATATGAGTTTCAGGACAAAGATGTACCAGTTTCCAGTCACTGATGTTACGGTAGGATATCTTCTGTAAATACCAATAATAAACAGTTTTAATGCCTCTTTTTATAAGGTTTCGGTTCAGGTTCTCAAGAGACTCAATGGCTATAAGCCATTTCTTTTTAACTTTACCGCCGACGGCTGTCAGTTTCTCAAGGGCCAGAAGAATCAGATGACGCGATTCTTCTTCAATTTATATGCTCCTTATTCAAATATAAACCATCCTTGTCCATATGATGTAAGTTGTAGTAGAAACTTATGGAGTAGAAGTCATATTTTATGTTTACAGCACGACGTTTATGTGGAAAAACTGCCAATAAGTATCTGGGCACCATATTGACCAAGGTTCTTCCCTTTCCCGAAGGATATTACTGCGTACACAGTGTTTATTCTAATTTTAGAATACCCATTCTGGATCTTAAGGTGTATGTACATATTTATTAAGGTCACAAGTGAAGGAAACACCATTTTAAACAATAAAATAAAATAAAATATTTCAGAATCCCCTAATTTAATTCTTCATAATTATTGGGAAGTGTATATAATCTGCGGACACTTCCCATCTACACTAATGACTAAAAATAATTACCAAAGTCAGCTGAATACTAAAATCAATTTACTTCGTTCAATAACTACCGAGCCATGGATGTGTTCAGATCCACATTAGCGATGCTCCTAATAATATTTTTAACCCTAATCACAGCTGTCAGTGTGAGTTAGTAAAAAATACTCTGATATATTTATATTATTTATTTTTTCCTTCAGGTTCTATGCAGCTTTGAGTTCACAAACTTCAACTGTACTTCCTTGGACAAAACACAAATGGATATCGATGAATGCTTCCTCAAATCCGTGAACCGAACATACAAATACCTGAGCTTCAGGACAAAAGTATATACTTTTCCTGTCACGGATGTAACAGTATGTATTATGCTTAACTTACCTAAAATAGTATTCTCATAAAATGGTGTTATTTCTATTACAGCTCCAGGTTCAGGTTTTCAAGAAGCTTAATGGTTATAGGCCTTTTCTCTTTAACTTCACCGTTGACGGCTGTAAATTCCTGAAGGGAAAAAAGAATCAAATGACGCAATTCTTCTTTGAAACATTTTCTTCCTATTCGAACATCCATCACCCTTGTCCGTACACTGTGAGTTTTCTGTATTTACTAATGAAAAATATATGTATATATTTGAGTGTTGACAGCACGACGTTTATGTGGAAAAATTGCCTATAAGCCATCTTAATCATTTATTGTCCAATGTCCTGCCAGTTCCCGAAGGATCTTACCTGGTACATAATGTGGTTTCTACGCATGGAATACCGGTTTTGGATATAAAAGTTTACGTGCACATTTATTGATTGATTTATTATATAATAATAAAATATTACTATTTCGCTTTCATTTGTATTTGTGATATCGATATTTTGCTTTGAATTAAATGTATTCTTTGGGTAGAAGGAAAATTATATCCCTAATGTTACCTTTACGTCGGTGACTCTATACTTTGTATATTTTGTTTCATGTCCATTTAAGCATATTTTATACTCATCAAATTGTTAATCCCTTTATCAAAACTATATCAAAACATAACTTATTATTGGAGTATCTAAGCAAAATCTGCTCATTTTCACTAATTACCAAAACTAATCACCGAAGTAGTTCCCGTTTCAACATCAATATTCTCCGTTCAATAACTATTGAGTCATGGTCGTGTTAAGGTCAGCTTCAGTGATATTATTTTGTACAATAGTGGCAGTAAGTATATAGTTACCTTACCTATGAGGTCCTTGTGAAGAAATACTCTTGCAGGTCCACTCTAGGTTTGAGTTCACCAACTTTAAGTGCACTTCCTTCAACAAGACAGAGTTGGAGATCGAGAAATGCTTCCTGAAATCTGTGAACCGAACTTACAAATATGCCAGCTTCAAGACTAAGATACGCACTTTTCCAGTGACTGATATGACGGTGGGAAAAATCATTTAATTTCCTTACATTTCAGCTGTAATTTAATTATTTTTCTCAGGCTGATGTTCAGGTGTTCAAGAGGCTAAATGGCTATAAGCCGTTTCTTTTTAACTATACCGTTGACGGCTGCAAGTTCCTCAGGGGCAAAAGGAACAAGGTGTCGCAATTCTTCTTCGATCTAATCGCTCCCTATTCAAACATAACCCATCCCTGTCCGTACAGTGTAAGTAGGGTTTGAATTTCACTGGAAAAAATAAAGTTAAATACCTTTTTCGAGATTACAGCACGACGTTTATATAGAGCTGCCCATAAGCTATGTGGATAATATCCTAAACACTGTACTGCCGGTTCCGGAGGGATATTACCTTATACAAAGCGTTTATTATAATCATGGAGTAAAGACATTGGAACTCAAAGTTTATGTGAATATATATTAAAATACAAGCTATTATTATTAGCTTTATTATTATTATTGGGATTACAAAATGTGATAAACTCGTTTATTTAGTGGATTAAAAAAGGACTAAACTAACTAATTTATAAATAATTAAATTTAAATTTTCCCCTTTCCATTTTTTTCATAACAATAACTACTTCGTGAAATTGCGCAGTGGCGCTTCCTACGAAAATGAGTGTTCGGCTTTTGAATTAATAAGCGATTATACATTCTACTTACATTTGCCATGTAAGATATTCCTGCTCAGTGGCGCCATGGTGCGGAAAAGACTTGCAAAGTTTGAGTTTCTATATGCCAAGAGATGGCGCCAGTGTATCACTTAGGTAAAGGCTTAAAAATTAATCTTCTTTAAAATTATTTAAAAATAGGAAAAAGTAGTTAATTTTTGTGTTATTATTTTGCATCATAAGCTAAACAATTTTAGGTTTTTAAATTAATTTTTTACAAAGAGTTTATAATTTTTTATTGTTAAAATAAAGCATTTTTTCATTAAATATACAATGTAACTTTTTTCAAAATGAGTATTTACAAAAAACGTTTTTAAACGGAAAAATCAGTCTAGGAGGAGCCGCAACCGAAACTACAAGCCCCTTTAAAATCCTTCCCGCACACACACATCCCCTCCAAGAACTGCTTAGCACCCAATTTCGGGGCAATCGACAGGATTCCCCAAGCAGCTCCGCTGCCCAAACTGTCCATTAATTTCCCGACTTTGCCTTTTGTGGACTCATTGCCGTTAAACAAATAAAAATAAACTAAGCGTAAATACTTAAGAAGAGAATAAATGCCACGAGGAGTGGAGTTGGTCGCTGGTCGTTGGTCGTGGGTCCTTTGTCCTGCCAAGCAAAGGACAATTGACCTTTCGCCGCTTTCTCATCTCGGCGGGGCTTTCCCTATTTTGGCCTATTCGGTGCGTCTGCATGCGTGTGTGTGTGTTTGGGTGTGTTTGGGTGTGTGTGTGTGTGTCCGGGTGTGTGTGCTAAACTTTAAATTGTCCAATGCTACGTGCCCCGCATGCGGAGTTCATAAATCCAAGCGCTAAATGTAAACATCAACAGTTGCGCTGCTGCGTGGCCAGTGGAGGCAACAATAACAACAATAAAAGCAACAACAACAACAACAATGATGGCAAAAACTTGCAAAGTTCAAACACAAACTAATGCAGCAGCAAAAGCAGGAACAAAAGCCAAGCGAGCCACACCCACGGCCGCCCCACCTTGAGCCACCGCCCTCGTTCTTCCTCCCAGCTCTCCTTTTTGTCCCAAAGCCACTTTCACCGTTGTTGCTGTTTTTGTTCCTGTTGTTGCTAGTGTCCTTAATGCGCGATATCCCCCTGTGTGTGTGTGTCTGCACAGAGAAAAATGCACTTAGCAGAATTTACAAAAATCTCCAATGATTTGAAATCACTTAAATACGGTTACTAATATGTAGCATACTTTTGGGGGCTTTAAAAAATGATTCCAAAATCAGAAAAATGCTTTTAGCAGAACTTAAAAAGTTCTCCACTGATTTGAAATCACCTAAATACGGTTACTTAAATTTAGCATACTTTTCGGGGCTTTAAAAATGATTTCAAAATTACTTCAGATGCTTACTTGCACTTAAAAGAAAAAAATAATGGAAAAAATACTAGATATATATGTGAAAAAATCAATTTTTAACCCTTAACAAGTACTAGAGATTTAAGATCACTTAAAAGTTAAGTTAAGTTAAAATAACCAAAGCTCAGTTTTTACAGCATACTTTTAGACCGAAGTTCTAATAATTTAAATTCTCTTAATTTTTTAAAGTCTGAATAATATGCTTTAATAATTATTGTTAATTATCTTTTTAGCTTAAAACACACTTTTTAAATTTAATATTGAGAAAAACACATACAATTTTAGCAGCATAATCTGAGAACTCTTTCTCACAACCAGAACTCTAGATATTCTATCGAGGGTAAAGTTGCATTGAAAGAATTAAATGCTAATTAGTTAAAATATATCACCTATTTGTAGGTAAAAATATACATAAGCTCAGATATATTAATAAATAATAAATCGTTTAAAGCACAGATATATGAGACAACAAAAATAGTTTCTCACTGGAAAATGTGCAACTGATAACGATTATTATGAAGCACCTGCTAGAAACAACTTTATTACGATTTATTACTTTGTTTGACTCCAGAATGTCCAGTATTTTTTCTCTCAGTGCTAGTGTGCATGTGTGTATGGTAGGTGTTAGCTATATGGGCTACTGGCGTGACCAAGAGGAGCCCAGTACACTCCTCTGGCAGGTCAGGCCATGGCTGGCAAAGTAAAATAAAATAAACTTGAGTTTTGTTTTCGCTCGTCGTATAAGCAATGGCTTAAAGGCTGGCTACCGCCTCCTCGTCCCCTCCGCATCCCCAACTTAACCCAAAACGCATGCGGCCGGTGGTAATGACCTCCCCACTCACACAGACACTCACAGAGCTTGTTGCACTTGCCAAGGGTTAAGTTCCGATAATTATGGATGCAAAAGTGGAGCACAAAAAACGAAACTGGAAGTGTAAAACAATCCACACAGCAGTGAATGTGTGGCATGCCACACTTAAAGTTGTTTACCTTTTTGTGCAGCATTTATTTTCCCAGTTGAGTTGGAATTTAATTGGTTTATCTGAACTTTTTTTTAAATAAAACTCAAAGTGCCCTGCACATTAATGTTCTGAGAAACATATTTATCTTATAATATTTATTATAATTATAAAGGGGAATTATTATTGCCAGATTAAATACATTAAGGAATATTTTAAGTACAGAAAATATTTTACAACGAAAACAAGGCAACAAATTAATGCCTAGCTTATATTTGATATCTCTTTAATAGACATTCCTGTTTAAATCAGCCAACGATGGACAAAAAAATAAGCACTATCTAATCTGTTGAATGAATGGTTCAGATAGGCCATAGTCTTGAAGTTCTGAAGTGGCCAATTGAATGAATTACGACTCTATCTGATCTATAGATAGAGCGTCTGGAACAATTAAATCTACGAGGGCCTTAAATCAAGTTGAACAACTGGCTCTGCTAATAAGATTGTTATGAATATTGATTCATTAAGGAAACGAATGTGTGTGCTTACCTGCTTACCTGACTCTGTGTATCAATTACAGAAGAAAACCATATTGATTTGGCAATTTTAATGTAGCCACAAGCCAATTAATATGTCAGAAAGGAGCACAAACTTCATGCAAAATGTTGTTTATTTTAGCAATTCAATTACAGAAATAAGATCTAAAACCTTTTTGTGATTTCTGCTTCAATATCACACTCTTGTTTCAACATAATACCTTATGAATTTCTCCGCCAATTAGTGTAAATGCCATTTTAATTGCAAGCTGCTTTTGCCTAAATTTTCTCGTTCATTGAATTTTCTACTGCACTTCGATAATCAAGTTACAGGTGTTTGTATTCCTTCGAGGTAGTAATTCCATTGTTTGCAACTATTCAGTCTCAGTCTCTTGTCTCGGGGAAACTCCATATCAAATTCCAACAAGCCAAGGACGGCGTTAAAAGGAAATCTCCGCCTAATTTAGACAGTGTTTACAGTAAATATGCAAACACACCGCTAAATTGGCATAAAGCAAACAAAAAACCTTAGCAACATTGGGGGAGGAGTTCCTGAGTGTCAGGGAGGGAAAACAAAGGCAAGGACACACGTGTAAATTGAGTACACTTGAACCTGAAGTCGTCGCTCATTGATTGTTGTTCTTATTTCTATTGGCGCTTGACAAATATAAACAATCAAATATTTCACAAATCGACAAAAATGATTGGCCAACTAGGAGAGAGGAGGAAAGTGTATTTTTACACGGCAAGAAAAGGTCGCAAGTGGCAAGCGATTTGGCAGTAATTAATTTAAAAGGAAACTAGATGTAAAGGTGGCTTAGGATATTGTTTTTTATTCTTTACTTCTAAGTTTTTGTATCTTTTTATTTATTCTATGATATTTTTATAATTTTGATGGTTCATAGTACGAATTTCCTCAGTTTTAAATCAGTTCCAGGTAGAATTTTTGTAATAAAATATTTCGGGTCATTAGTTATCTTAAATGAAGGAAATTTGCTATCATGAAAACATTAAAAATTATATTTTAGAGAATACATAAATATAATAGCTTAAAATTCTATCATAAGAAAATTTCTTGCCTTCAATATATTCTTTTTTAAGGCAAATATATGAATAAAATATTTCAATACAAAATCTCAACTGAATTAAACCATTTTATAGCTTAAATATTTTTTGTAAATAAAATACTTCCGTAGCTTAGTTTTCTTAAAAGAAGACATTAAAAAAATGCAACTTAAATGAACTTTTCCACTAATGCATGACAAATATAATTAAAATTTAAACATAAGCCAGATTTATACCTTTAATGTTTTAATTTTGTAAGGCATATATCTAAATAAATCATTCCAATACAAAATCTCAGCTGAATTTATCAATTTTATAGCTTAAATATTTTTTTCTGGACACCACCGGACCTGTCCAAGTAGATAATCTTATCGGCCGCGTCTCGTTTCCGGCTTATTAAATTAATTGAAAGGCAAACAGCGAGGAGGCGGCCATGCCGGGCCTTGGATTAGTAGGAATATGTGTGCCGGAGTCTATTCTATCAGCGGAGCAGCCTTCGTGTGCCAAAACCGCTTATCATTTGCACACCGTCGTCGTAGTCGTCCGGCGGGGAAATGGGAAATACCTGTTGTTGCATTTGCTGCTCGGTTGATGTTGCGTGCGATGTTGCTGACGGCGCCGGCAACATGTTGCTCGCGTGCACGGATTGCGGCGCTCGGTGTTGGGGCTCGGGATTTGGGGCTCGGCAGCGGTTCGAGTCTGCCATTCGCTGGCCGACTGGCGCCGCTTCTTCTGGCTTTCTGGCGCTGCCTCAGCGATTCAGTTCGCTTCTGTCCTCCGTTCGGCCAACAACACGGCGCGCCTGCTTCACCTGCTCCTCCGCTCGGTCATCGTCCAGCTGCTCCGCTTCGCTCCAACTGCAGTTCGGCGTTCGAAAGTGTGTCTCGATCTGCGGCCGCCCAAGTAATCAAACAAATTAAGATCCCAAAAAGCAAAGGCAAAAACAAAAACAAAATAAGAGAGGCTGATATATATAAATAAAATAAACAAAGAGGGAAAACCGGCTCTCGGCTCACGGACGGCTGGGGATTTTGCACAGGGCGACGATCTCGTCGAGAAGAGATCGGTGATCGGCGATCGGCGAGGGGCTCGTCCGACTGCATTCTTCTTCTTGCATCACGTGCAGCCGGCTCCGCCAAGCCACGCCTCCTCCAACCGCCCCTCTCTCCACTTTCAAGGCGATATATGCACGGCAAAAAAAATTTAGGGAGTTTATTTAGTGATCTATCGAAGAAAGTTTTTGATTAATTAATGGGTCTATAAATTTTAAAAATAAGTTACGTGTTTTTTGAGGCCAAGAAAATATTTTAATTTGAAATTAAAGATATTAGTTAATTTCAAATATGCAAATTAATATTTTTAGCCTTTGCAACTTATTACAGTGAACATAAAACTCACTTTGCGAGTTAATATAAAGTAAAAATTGGCATATAAAAAATAATAAGGGAAAAGAAAACCATTTATTGCTCTAAACAAAATGTAAGATCTTATTTTTCGGATCTTTTAATATTAAAATACAGCTTGAAAGAATTCTATAATAAAAACGCTAGTTTATTTACCAAACAATACTTTTTACTTTACAAAATACTAAACAATATTTATATTTTCCAATATTATATTCAAATATTATATTTTAAAAACGAAAAAGACCTTTACAATTACATAAATGAATTCTTCCTTTGAATAGAATTCTCTTTGAAATAGAATTTCCTTATTTGCTTTAGTTTGATTCCGCTCAAAATATTCAACAAATTGTATTCTACGCTCTTGTTTTCGATTTCTTTTTCTTTTTGAGCAAACTACGCAAATCATCCTTAGTTTGCAATTTAAAAACGCTCTCTCTTTTTCTCTCTGTGTCGCTTTCTGAGCAGAATTCGCTTTCTGAAAATCAGCCAGTTTACAGTTGTTCTTGGCGGGCAGGGTGTTCCGTTCGTCGTTAAGTGTTTTGTTTTCGTTACTCAATTGAGCGGCTTCAAAGCGGCGGCGAGAAACAAAAACAAGCCGAGAAAGTCTCCTATATTGACGCAAATATTGTCCATTGGCGACGAATTAAATTCTTAGTCGGAAAAATGTACATAAAGTGCGAAAAGTGGACTGACTACGCGGTTACATGTCCACTAATTAAGAGTCCAAGACAATGCAAATGGGCAAAGTGAAGGCAAAAGGCACACTCTAATTACCTATTTTCTATAGTTTATTTCCTTTTTGTTTTCTCTGCAAACCCTGACCTGAGCCAACCCAGAGAGCGATGCTCATATTTTGCTTCAATCATTCGGACATAAACAAGTTCCCGAGTAAAAGTTGAGAGGCATTTGAAAAGTGTTTGTTTGCATATCGTTTATTTATAGGCATTAAATGTATCTGGCCGAGAACTGTGAGTGCTCAATATTTATTTGTGCATTTACATATGGCAAATAATCGCAAAATAATAACATAAATGGCCACAAAACATAATCAAAGCCAGCCACAGTTTACCTGGTCAGATAAATGCACATTGAATGGGTTTTTTTCTTTTAATTTGCTCTTGTGTTTATCTCTTTTAATGTCTATGCAAATGTGTGGGAAGCAAACAGCGAAGAGGGAACATAAAGAGTGCGGCGAGAGGAGAAAATTGTGGTGGAGGAGCGGCAGGGGAAAATCGGGCCTATCAATAATGAGAGTGCATTCGCAGAGTCTCTGCTATAATTAAATAAACATTATTTGTTGGCTCTGAAAGCCTTCATTGTGGAAAACTGTGATTGGGTGAAAATATTAATCACTTCAAAAATAGTTATTTATTTTCTTTATTTTATTAACATAATATGTTAGCAATGTACTGTAATCTCTAGTTATTTAACAATTAATAACAATATATATAACATTAATTTCATGATCTAATATAAAAGCAAAATAAATAGTTTTGAAAGCTTTAAAATATTTATTTTAACTTCTAAATTTGTATTTAACGCTGTCAACAGGAAGTTGTTAAATAAATTTAATATTATAAAATATTATAAAATATTCTGTGTATAATAATCACTTTTTTGTTTAAAAAAAAGGCTGTTAAAATATCTATTCTAAATTATTTTAAATATTCTTCAGCCCTTTTTACATATTTATTTTAAGTATTTCCCGAAAAGACTTCTAAATTTTTATTCCACGCTATCAACAGGAATTTGTTAAATAAATTTAATATTATAAAATATTCTGTGTATAATAATCACTTTTGTTTAAAAAGAGGCTGTTTAAATATCTATTCTATATTATTTTATATATTCTTCAGACTTTAAATAAAAGTTTTAAGCCTCCAATGCAGTCTGAGACCCCAGAAATAATTATTTTCCAAATTTAAAACCCACATCAACCCCACTATTTGATTTTCTCGTGTTCTTAAACCAAACAATTATATTTTTCCCACTGTTTTGGGTTTAAACAAACCCACGCAATTGTTCCCAAAACTATACTTTGACCTGTCCACGCCACATTTGCAACGATAATTGGCGAGAATGAAAGGTAAAAATAAAAGCAGCACCCACGGCCAGGAAAAATATTAGAAGGAACCCCAAGTGAAGCAGAGAAAAAAAAAACACAAAAAAAGAAAAGGTAACCCGACATGGAAAGACACTGAAAAGACAGCCTCTGACGTTTTGCTTTCGCTTTTCTCTTCAACGACAGATTATTTTTAGATCAAATTTTCTTTCGCTTGGTCGTGATTTTCTTTTTTCGTATTTTAGCAGCTTTTATTTGTCAGCAGAGAAATGCTTTTACTGCGCCTCGATCGGGGCAATAAATAAATAAATAAACACAAAATCAGACACAGTATCGAGGAATATGAATCAGTCGAAGCCTATAATTTGCCATAAAAACATTTGCATATTGTAATTATCAGGGTTTTAATTTGTATCTTTTTTTTTCTAATGATTTATTGTTCTAACCAAACCAGTTTCCGTGACGTCGCCCGAAAAGTAAATGCACTTAGCGGCCTTTGCTAAAAACAATTGCATTGTAAACTGAAAAATCGGAGGAGGACCGAGAGTGAAAATGCATCAAAGCTGGAATTGGAATTTCCACTGGAGCTGGAGCTGGTCTCTGCTGATTTTCTCGGGTGAGTATCTACGGGGGATTCTCGAAGAGGTTATCTGACCCGATCTGTCCGACTTTCTGCCTGCCAAAAGCGGAGCAAAGTTTGGGTGAAAAATTTATGAAATGCCAATTTCACTTACGTTTAACTTTATTACCCCTGACGCACATTTGCAACTTTGTTGCAACTGCTCTTGGAGTTCCTGCCTGCTCCTGCTCCTAGCCAAGAGTCTCAGATTGCCTTTTAGCTTTCAGCTCGAGCACTATTTCAATGTTTCTGTTTGTTTGTTTATTTGTCTCTCACCCACGCTGCTCCACATCCATTCTGTGCTCCGTCCCGGTCTCCGATTTCCAGCCCTGCTCCTATCGGTGGCCAGCTCGCAGGAATGCGGCCAGGAGGAGTTCACCAAGTGCTCCGAACCACTTGATATGCTGCATTTAACGTCGGAGTTCTCGATTGGCCC
Source organism: Drosophila trapezifrons (assembly GCA_018874455.1). Lineage (NCBI taxonomy): Eukaryota > Metazoa > Arthropoda > Insecta > Diptera > Drosophilidae > Drosophila > Drosophila trapezifrons. Next base: position 11,858 of record JAEIIF010035010.1, read on the forward strand.
GGCCAAGAAGGAGGAACTGGACAAACTTTGTCAGTAAGTGGCCCACGCAAAAGGTCCCCCGTCGATCTGAACCAGTATCAGAATGCCCCAAATCCCAATGCCAATATATTTGAATATAGTAAATCAGTGTCCGATGATCGAGTTCTTTATTCCTATTGTTGTATATAAATATGTAAAATAAGTGCAAGTATAAATGCTTTCTAGTTTTTCTATATTTTTAAAAAAACAACGCCAAGTCATGAGCTGTGTTAAATAAGTTGTCATGGTTTTTTGCAGACACAAACTATTTTAAATTCAATCCGGCAATTGTTTCTGTCACAGTATCACTTTGAAAGAACATTATAAGTTAAATAGCTTAAACCTTAAATGTAATTTAATTTTAATTAAATAAAAACATAATAAATAAATAAAACAAGGGAAGGATAAGGCAAGTTAACTTACTCTGAGTGAGTAGTCATTGGTGTTAGATTTCCAAATTAATCATGCCCTTTTTTAGACCTTAAACTATATATTATTTAGTTCCAGACACTAATTAATTCCTAACTTTTCCCTTGAAACAATTTCCTATGTATTTATTTATTTATTTAATTTATTTCAAATCAAATTCAATAGCGAACTTCGAAAGGGTGTGAGGTGCATCCAGAGCTACACTCGCCGTTGCATGGATCTGCAGCAGAGGAACCAGTTCAATAAGCTCTACCACGGAACCAACCAGTTCATTCGGGATTTGTGCAACAAGGGCGAGTTCCAGGACGAGTACCTGAAGCACGTGCCCTGCTCCGAGATGGCCAAAAAGGAGTTCGAGGTGTGCGCCCATCGCTACAAGGAGACCATGGTCTTCCTAAAGCCAAATAAGAATCAGGAGAACGCGGAAAATGGGACATTCAATGAGAATATTAAAACTATTTGCTGGTGAGTGAGAGAAACTATTATAAGAAAATATTTTAAATTATTTTAAGCTTTAAATATAGATTAAAAATGTGCAAAACTATTAAAAATACTCCTGGAATATATTATTTTGTATTTTGTATTACCTTGTAGCTCCATCAACGAACTCGTGGATTGCTCGGAGGAGGCAGCCCGCAAAATCTGCGGCAATGAGGCGGCCAAGTTCACGCGAGAGCTGGTGGACAAGTACGCCAACAGCCTGACCAAGGTGAGTCCTCGCAGGATGCCTCCTAACCCATAGATTCTGACTAGATACCTTTTACAGATCTACTGCGAGGACTTCACCCGAAATCCGAGCATCTGTCGGGATGGCGATGGCAATGGCTGCCCTCGATATGGCGGGACCAGCTTGGGTCTCCTGCTGACAGGGACTCTGATCACAGTGCTGGCCAGCAGCAGAGGCCACAGATAGATGGCGGAACCACAGCTAAGTGCACAAATCTAGAACCAGTCTTACCAAACGGGACAGCCGATGAAGAAGAATAAGGAGAAATAGTTAAGGTTTCCCCCATGTCACACCGAATGAATTCCACACGCTGTTGCATACTTTTGGCACTCAGTTTAGGCCTTGGAGAGAAGCCCCCCCAAAAACCGAGGAGTAAGCAACACTTAAGCTATACAGTTAAGTAAATGTTAAGTATGCTATGTATACCAGTATATATATAGAGGCAGTGGGAGGAGAGCTAAGATCGTATATGTACGGTTATGAATGTTACTATATAAAGGATATAGGCTAGCTAGTTAGAATCAGTGTTGAGTGTGGCAGGCAGTTAGTTGTTGTTGGCCTTACTTTCCAATCGTCGATCGTGCAATACTAGAGTTTCGTTGAGTTTGTTACAGTTGTCCAGGCTTTAAGTGTAGGCATATTTTAGGTAATACTCTCTCCTAGGTTCCCCCAACTCGTTGTTAGCTGAAGTTAGAACGCGCCCCCCCTCTTCCCCAGCATTTTTCCCATTTCTGAAAATAACCAAAATATAAACCCCAAAAAATTCAAGCACCTCCCCAGCGCACAGGAAAATCACTCCCGAGTCTATTTGCTCAACATATCGGCAATAACTTTACACAAAACTAAAGTGCATTTCTACGAATCAGAGGATTTTATAGATTATTTATAAACTTATTTAGTGGATAGCGTATATATTTATTTCACACACTGTAAATACCTTTAAATATATTCAAATTAATAATGCTACAAAGCGTTTGGAAGTATACATATACATATAAATAAATATTAGTTTAACTTAAAAACACACACTCTTACACACCTTCTTACAAAAAACTGTGAATATATATTATGATTAAAGAGTAACATTTATTTTAAGTAAAACACACACATGCATATGCAAGAAAAAACAATAAAAAAAAACGAGAAAATAAATTAATGCAAAAAAAAGTGTGAGAAGTGAAAAGTGAGCGAAGCAAAGGAAAAAACGAGCCAAAAAGGGTGGGTTTTTTTTGAAGACCGAATAATGGAGTCCCCTCTATTCGGATCGAGAGTTATTGAGATAAGTATAAAGGTTTTTGATTGAAAGTTCTGGTAAATTATATTGAAATTTTATTTGTAATAAATTGGGAATATATGGGGCTATCTTTATGGTTTTAGTTGGAGAGAATCTTACTTAAAGTTGCTTAAAATATATTATTTTAATAAGTTGTTGATTGTTAGGTAACTTATTTTATTTAGATATAAAAGCTTTTTGCTCTATTATTATATAATTAATAATAATTCTCTCTGAAAAGGCGCTGAAAGCGAGTTATGTTTTAGTCTGAGGACGGACATGTTTATATTGATCTATCAAATTAATATTTTGCATTTATTCATCATTGTCCCAATCTTTGATAAATAAATATAAACAATGCTTATGGTGTTATGATACTGTATTAAAACTTCATTGGTTAGACTTTTCATTAGAGGCTTGACATAGGATTTTACGTAAGTGCGAGCAAGACGACTATAC
>JAEIIF010035019.1:0-30588 GCA_018874455.1 Drosophila trapezifrons
AATTTCGCTCACGAAATTCCGTAAACGAATTTCGTCGATGTTAGTACTAGGCTTTAGTATATAAAACTTTGGTTTTAGGCACTGGATTCACTCGCTGCATTTTTGCCTCTACAGCTCATCGGAGTATGGCTCGATTTTCATCATTTCCGTTTCAAAGTGGAGCACCGCATTGGGGGGAATCAATCCGCCGCCCGCTCCACCTTCTCCGTAGCCCAGCTCCGACGGAACCGTCAACCTCCGCTGTTCGCCCTCGCACATCCCAAGGATTCCCTGGTCCCAGCCCTTGATCACTTGTCGGGCGCCTAGGGTGAAGGAGAAGGGAGTGCCGCGCGAGTAGCTGGTGTCGAATTCCGATCCATCATCCAGTGTGCCCTGCAAGGAAGGTTCCCAAATGCGAGGTTAGGATTTCTAGGCGGCAAGGAATCTCTTGCTTACCTTGTAATGTACGTGGACTAGGTCCCCGTTTCTGGCCTGTCGCTTGCAGTTCTCCACCCGCTTCGTGATCCCGATCTTTAACTTGGGCTCGCTGGCCAAGGAAGCAGCCACAAAGGCGCTGATTAGGACAATTAAAGTCAACTTCATCTTATTCGAATTTCGAAGTGGAACTGTTGCTTTTGTTGCTTTTTTCAATTGGCCGAAAAAGTGCAGTGTGCTCCCAGATTTTTCGTTCATAATGCTAAGATTCTCCAGAAAAAGGAGCGGATTTTCTGCCCAACCGCAACAGGTCACACTGGCCGAACGTAACCGTAATTCGAAAATCGTAAAAGATCTCAGCCTGAACACATATATTTCGAAAAATAGTACATACCTATCGTATCTGGACAAATGGTTAACTAACAATTGACAGTGTTTATTTAAGCACTGCAACAAGCCCAAAAAAAATATAAATCGTGATAAATATATGTTGAAAAATGGCGAAGTTATAATTTTTTTTCTATTAATTTCCCGATCGTTCAAGCAATTTGTTTAAAAAAATGGAAATTTATATTGTTAGTTATTACATTATAAGCATATATACATAGATGGCAGCAGCTACTACATGAAAGCGTTGAGGGCAGCACGCAGAGCCAAAACCCCATTCGAAAGCCCGCGTAATTCAAAAGTTCAAACACCACATCTGCTGAACAGATTTTTTCTTATATTTCACATTAATATGAATGAGTACAGTACAGCTCGGTGTATACTTAGAAGTAACTTACGTACATTAAAGCTTGTTTAAAATAGATACATATACATACATAGTTGGATTACATATTTGACTTTCTTAAAAAATACGGAGGAGAGCTCCAAATATTTCTCAATTGTTCCGATAGGTATGGCCCCGGAACGCAATCGCGCCAGTGCAAACAAAACAAAAATGGACATTATAAATATGCAACAGATTATCGAGAGATATCAGAATGTACGATTATATCACAATAATAAAGGAATACATACATTTTAAATAATGATATTTAAAGCCCGACAAATATAACGACGTTTAAATCAGGTGCACGCCAACATTCAAGCATAATACTAAGTTACACTAATATTTCGTATATAAAACAGCTACTTGTTGCTACTGATGACGGTCCCACGGATCAGTGCTGCTGGAACGGCGTTGGAACTCTATCGCAACTTCGTTTGTACGCCCGGCACAGAGGTGTTCAGTTGTCGTTGGACAGATTTGTGATCTTGGCCGCATACATGCTGGCCACCTTGTAGATAAATTCATACTGCTCCTTGGTCTGCACGGCGCTGGCCCGTCCCCGTCGCACGTAGTACACCAGCTGTGGTATGTCCACGGATCGCTTGGGAGTCTCCAGACTGCGGATGGCCATGTCCGAGGCAATAATGGTGCCGGTCCGTCCCGTGCCTGGAGAACAGTGAACGGTTAGCGGGCTAGGGGGAGAGGAAAGGAAAGACACAGAACATTAAAAAGCCATGCAAGACACAACTGCTTTACTAATAATAATAGTTATTATTATTATTTTCTTACCCCTGCTGGCTTCGAGCACCGCTCCGGCTGGAAATGTTTCCATTAATCTCGTTGCTGGACGTGCTGCCCGCCTCCGCCTTCGTACCGCTGCCGTCCGCGTCCAACGACGTCTCCAGCGTCGCAGACTTCTCGCGCAGCTCATTGGCCTGCTCCAGGCAGTAGGACTTGAGCGAGGATCGCGCCTCCAGCAGCATGGCAATGATGGGCGCCTCCTCGGCCGGAACTCCGGCTTCGGGCCACTTGTACCAGTAGTGGGTGAGCTCCCGGGTCTCCTCTCCATCCACGCGCTTCAAGACCAGCGTGGATATGGCGTACCTGTCCTTGACCTCGCGATGCTTCAGCGTCACCTGGTAGTCGCCGTAGCTGCTGTGATTGTCCAGTGTGGCCGATGGTGGCAGATACTCGGCGCACTTCTCGATCCCGTTCTCGCTGAGATCCGTCGCCTGGATGATCACGCGCGACTGCTGCTCCCAGATCATGCGCCAGAAGTCGCTCGTCGTGCTCTCCAGCGGCGCCTGGCAGGCTATGTAGTAATTGGGCGCATCTCGGGGGCCCTGCACGAAGAGTAAAGAAACCATATATCGTTAAAAAAACGTCTTGATGGGAAGGTATTAACATAAAAGGGTGGGTCTTAATTGTGATTCATAGATAGGTTGGGCCTTGTTCGTATCTTAATTGGCTAGCTTGGAAAAGTTTATTAAAACTTTATTATTTTATCACTGGGAAATCGATTTTGTATTTAGGATTTTATATTTAAAGATAAAGAATTGTAGGAAAAGGCTTTCAGTTAGAGAGATGTCTTCTTCCGATAGTATTCTATTTTCTTTAAAGACCTTACGACTATATAATATATGTAGCTGCCATAATAACAAACGGAAAATCATATAAGCTCGAGATATAGATTTAATTAGGTTTATTTTTCAAAATGAAGATGATTTAGGGCTGATGCTCTCTTTCCTCTACTGTGAAAGGTCACTAAGAGCGCAATTGGCCAGCGTGAGTGATGATATAACCATTAATTAAAGCCTATTGCGGCTTAAGCCCACACAATGTCTGGCAATGGCGATGGCGATGATCATGTGCGCAGCTCGGCTCTCTCTGATAAACGACCATAAAATCGCACTGGCAACGGGCAACTTCTGCTGTTTAAATCTCGACAAGCTCAGGTTATCGCCAGGTGCAAGTCGATGGACGCCTGGAAATGTTTCGCTCCAATGCATCGCCGCAGTCACGCTTCAATGCAGTTGTTAAAAGTGCGTTTTGAGTAAACTGCAAAAAACATTCCCAAGCACGATCCTGGGTTTTTTTTATATACTTATTTTATTTACTTAAATGTACTTTAAACAAAAAACATATTATAAGCCTCACAACGACTAAAACAAAACTCTAATTGAGAGCCCAAAATGTTTAATTAGAACTAAGAACCCGAAATTAAGCAATTGTCTTGATTTAAGTTTGAAAAATGAGAGGTAATCATATAATAGATAACTTGGAATTATGAGCAAGTGTTGTCTGTCATTAAAAAGAATAAATCGGTGAGTATTTCAGATTTTTGTATCATTTCTCTCATAAATTATATAATTTAAACAACTGTGAAATGACTTAAGAATGAACGAACAAGATAATGCGGTATCTTAATGACAGGCAAAAATAGCTTGGAAGACTTCAAACTGATAAGAAATACAAATAAATAAAAAGCACACGTTGTGATTTTTTTAAAATTGAATTATATGATGATGGAGATCGTTAAAGACTTAAAGGATTTTATTGATTTAATAAGGAACCAATTTTTAAAAGAATTTTGCAGTAAATTTGAAAGTTTAAGTGTATCGGAAATGAAATTCCTCGCTTTGCCTGTATCGTCCTTGAATTTGTTTTGTGTTTCTTTGTTTTATGTTTGTAATTTCCTAACTTAAAGCTTTTTTTAATGGTGCAATGGTTTTCGGAATGATTTCTTGGGGCAACTTAGAGCGTGGCGGCGTCGGGTCGTGATGTAAGGGCATTCACACTTCGGTGATCTTTGCAGACACTTTCCCTTCGCCGCAATTACTATTTTCAGCTTTTCGCTCGAACCTATTTGCTCGCACGGATCTGGGCAACAAAGACTCCGAACTCTATATGTTTCACAGTCATGGCCACCAGGAGAAGCGAGGCAGAGGAGCAGGTGAGTCTCATCGGGCGTGTAATTATTCGAGCGCCATGTTTAATGGCCCTCGAGGGGCCCCCGAAGATTTCAGTTAGGGCAGGGCGTCATGCAAGGCTCGCCACGTATGCTAACCACCACCACTCCAAGATGACTCCAAACGAGCCACCCACATGCGGTCGGTGTGTGAGAAAGCGCCTCGATTGTTTTGATCGCTCGATGGATGAGCTGATCCGCCGCCACCTCGGCCCGCCCACTTGGAGACTCTGCCTCGGTTACTTACCCGCACATAATTGGCATTAATGTATTCCGTTTTGTCATCGTCGCCTTGCCGCTGGAGCACTACACGCGTCTCAGGAAGCGGAATCACGTTGGCGTAGCTGCGGTTCCCCAGTTCGAGGTCGATACATCGGGTTGGAGTTGAGTCATCATCGGCGGCGATGTTGTTATTGTTTCGGGAAAAAGCAGGAAGAGATGGGCAGAGATCAGTATTGTAATTGATTCCACAATGTTATGAACTCGTTGCGAGAAAGTGAACTCTTAATTGCAGTAGATACCGGTTATGGGTAAGCTTTGGTCCCAGGGAGAGATCTTAACTGGGTAAAATGTTATTAGGGTGAAGGATCTTAATAGAAAACTCAATTGATTACATTAAAATCTACTAAAAGTAGAGAAAAATATTCATTTAAAGCTTTAGTTTTGCAATTTCTATGAGATTTCTGTGGGATTTCGCTTGCATAAAAGATTCTGTAAGAGATTAGTAATCTTTGAGGGCCTGGAACACATTTTCTGTATACATTTTTCATTGAACTTACACTTAATCTAATCAGCAAAGTTATATAATCTAATGATTAAGATTACACAACTCTGACCTCAGGAAAAGTTAATAAAACATATTTTTTAAAAGGTAAAATGCCCTGAATGAAACATAAGAACTTCTAGCAAGCTAAAAGGACTTCCTTCTTAACCGATATCCACTACATTCCCTTCCCAGAAGCCCGTACTCACCGATTTTTATCCTCACAACCAGGTGGCACCTCGTCCGCTCTGGCTATGATCTGCGGCACGTCCCGGAACTCCTCGAAGACATCAGAACGCTGCTCTACGAAGCGGGCCAGCTCACTAGCGGTCAGCAGGTTGTGCCTCAGCGAGGGATCGTCAAAGGCGGCATTGCCGTAGGTCCTCTTAGAGGCCCTGACATCCCGTCCCTTCCTTCGCACGCTGCCCAGTACCGAGACATTGTCCAGGGAGTAGGCGTCCAGGCTAACCGGACGACAGCGCTGCCCATAGGACGTTTGCTTCTGACGCTTGCGCATCAGGTAAAGGAACGCCACCAGCAGGATGAGGGCCACCACGCCAATCACACTGACTGTGATGGCGATGATCACGTTCACATCCGTGCCATTGCCCTGGGCATTGGTCTGCATGTGATCCAGTTCGTTGGGATAGGGGGCCATGTAGGTGGGCGGTGGCAACTGAGTGGTGGTCGTGGTGGTGTCCGGTGGCAACATGTTGCTCTCGGTGCTGCTGCTGCTGCTGCTCACAGAAGGCGATTCGGTGTACTCCTCTGTCACAGGAGCAGCTGTGGTCGTCGTAGTCGTTGTGGTGGACGAGGTGCTATCGTCCAGGAGACTTATCACCAGGGGTTGCATGGTAGTGCTAGTAATAGTAGTGGTCGGGTCCGTTGTGGTACTGCTTTTGGTTACAACTGCCATCGTGGTCTTGGCTAGCTGCTGCTCTGTGTCCTGCTCTTCGGCCACCTGTTGCCCCTCATGTTGCAGTGGCTCCCTTACCTGTTGGCCACCTGTTGCTGCCCCTGCTGCTGCCCCTGCTGCTGCCGTTGCTGTGCTCTCATCCGTGGCAGATGTTGCTGCTGCTGTTGTGGATTCGGGTGCCTCGCCTATGTTATTCGTCTCCAGCGAGGACTCGTGCTCCTGGCTAAGTTTGCCGAGGTCACTGAGCGGACTGCCGGTCGTTGTTGTTGTTGAGCTTGCTGGCTCGCTCTCTGTAATGGCCACACTGTTATTGACCGCGTTATCGGTTTTCTCAGCCGTTATTGGCCCATTCGCATTGCTCAGGCTGAGGTCTTCGCCGTTTTCGCTGTCTTCGCGCACACTCTTCACTGTCACTGCCTCCAAATTGACTTCATTGCTAATTTGCGCAACTTCCGTTGGCGTAGGCGTTGCTAGAGTCGACGTACTCGTACTCGTACCCGTAATTGTACTCGCGATTGCCGCTGCACTTGTCCCGGCGACGATTTCGGGCCGATTCGTGCTCGTAGTGCTCACCTCGCCAGTCAAAATATCACTAACAGAGGTGGTGGCTGTTGCCTCGGCTGTCGTTGCTTCGACCGTCGCTGTTGCTCTCTGTTCGCTCTCTGGCTCTGGACTTTTGCTTGTGGCAATCATGACGTCGTTACTGTTATTATCTACCTCGTAGGCTGCGTTGTTTGTGTTTGTGTTCCTGCTGCTCTCACTACTGCTACTGTTATTGCCAGCCTCGTAAGCTGCGCTTTTGTTGCTGCTGTTACTGATATTTACAGTGACGTCAGGAGAGGCTTTCTTTGCCATTTCGGTGGTGGTTTCTGAAGTTACAGAAGATGTTGCTGCTGGAATTGCAACTGTTGTTGCTGTTGCTGCTGGAACTGCAGCTGTTGTTAATGTTGCTGTTGGTATAGCAGCTTTTGTTGATGTTGCTGCTGGAATTGCAACTGTTGTTGCTGTTGCTGCTGTCGCTACAGATGTTAATGTGGCTTCTGTGGTTATTATGGCTTCTAAGGCTGCCTTTGTACTTGTTGCTGCTGTTACTGCTTCAAATACGGCTGCTGCTGAAACTGAATCCATTTCAGCTAAAGTATGCTCCTCAGTTGATGCTTCCTCAGTTGTGGCATTAACCAGTGCGGACATTTCACCTGATCCTGATCCTGATCCTGCTCCTGCCAAAGCTGTTACATTTAGCAGTTCCGTTTTTATTAAACCCACCCTCGCTGTAACACCAGCTGTCGAGGGTTGCTCTGTTAGGGGAGTGTTAAATGTTGCCTCTGTTATGGCTTCTGTCTCTTTTTGAGCCTCTGTTACCGGCTCTGTTAACTTGGAGCTGGGCGCATCGGACACCTTTTTGACCTTTGGAACATCGAGTAACTCCGTCCGAGCAGTTGTGGTTGTCGTTTGATCTTCGGAGGAACTTCCTCCACCTGTGGCCGGTGTCACACCCAGAGTGGTTTCTGCCAATCCCTGAGTAGCCTCACTCTTCGAGTAACTCTCTCCATCCAATGGTTCTGTGGTGGCCTGCGTTGCTCCCTCGGTGGCCTCCAGTGTAGTTCTGACCACAAACTCGGTGCGGTTCTCCATCATAGCAATCTGCTGCCAGTCCAGCAGGTTCTTCTCCTTCACCTGGTGCGGCTGTTGCTCCTCCGTTCGGTTCTGCGGCAAAGGGATTTCAATGTCGTTGGCCAGATCCGTGTGATTCAGCAGTGGCAGCCCAGTGGTGCTGGTAATAAACGGGGGAGGAGCTGCCTTCGGTACCGCCTTCATTCCTGCCAGGCTCCAAACCTCGGCGGTATTGGGCAACGTCAATTGCTGGGCATTCGTGGAGTTCTCACTGATGAACTTGGCCCGCTTCTCGGGCAACTGACGCATCCCAGGCACTGACTCCGACGTGGACTCCTCGATGGCATTCTCGTTGGAGGCAAAGGAAGTGGGCGTGGTTGTCGAGGGAGCACTGGTTGAGGTGGTGCTTAGAGTACTTGATGTCATGGGCAGGGCCCTCAACTTCATGGGCGTTACAGCAGCAAGGGATTGGATCACCTCCTCAGTGGTTGAGGAGTACTGCATGGATCGACCATGATCGGAGGATCGAGTCGTGGTATTCGGGGCTCTCTCGGTGGTGCTGGGAATGCCATGATTCATTAGGAGATTCTCGGTGGTGATACTCGGAGGAGCTCCTGTAGTTTTCTCAGGGATTTCAGACTGTTTTGGGAGCTCTGCCTTAGGAAGGAATTCCTTGGCTTCCGCATCCTTTTGTTCTTTATGCTCCTCTTTCACAGGAGCTTCACTTGAATTATTATTCTCCAGGTGAGCCTCAGTGGTAATTGTGGAGTCTTCTTGAGCAAGGATTTTCTCATTCTTTGACTTCTCTTCGGTTGCTTTCTCCAAATGAGTGTCCAATGTTTGCTCCTCCTTTGGTTTGGGTTGCTCTTTTGCCACTATTGCATCTGTAGAGCTACTGACTACAGATATACCCTCAACTGTAGGCTTATTCCTTAGGCTATCTGTAGGAACTCCAGCCTCATCTTCAAGCCCTGTTTTAGCTCCTGGGGAATCCCCAGAGACTTCTCCCCTTGGCTCCTCCAGTTGCCTGACCGCCGTAAGAATGTCAGGGTCAGTAGAAATAGAAGTGGAAGCCACTGCATCATCCAACTGAACGGTTTCTCTTTTCGCAATGAAACGTGCCTGCGTTAACATTACGGCCAGGGCGAGCATGAAGCCGCCAATGCTCAGCCAGCTACCCATACGCATTGTGTCTCTTTCCACTGGCGTTTACCTCTCTCTCTCTCTTTAGTCGCAGGCGCCTCTGTCTGGGTCAAGTCAATTCCACGTTCGACTGGGCCTCAAAATCGCAGTTCCACGTTTGAGCTGGCTTCCCGCCTTTGAGCTTGAGTTATTGCAGTTCTTTTTTCGCCTGGTTTCTCATTTTTATTTCGAGTAATTTGTTTATATTTCTGAGATTTGGAGTTCCATTTTTATCACGGGGAAAATATACCTGCAAAGAAAAGGTGAATATAAATTAGGGCCAAGTTTCTTGTTAATTTCATATTGTTTTCGGTAAATAATATGACATTTTTGGTTTCCATATATAGTCACAGAGAGTACGTTGAAATATTCCCTGGAAAGTGAGTAGCAATTTCCCTTTCTATAAGCGGAGCTCTCCATAAACGTAATTAATGTCATTAAGACACGTTCCGCATTCCCCGGAATACGTCCACAAGTTCAAGGCCAAAGCAAGCCGATTAGGTGAGTTAAATATAGTTCAATTAATGGTAAATAAATACTTCCCTTACTACTCTATAGGAAGCCTTCTGTAATTTTCCTATATATATTTTAGTTCGAGTTATTGAACTCCTCTTTTGGCATTTGTTTGCCCAAGTTCAGTGTGGCATTTTCCCACAATAAATAATGTCAAGGAAGCCGAGAGAGAGGTTCATTGTACCCAGTGCCCAAAAATAGTTCATATCAAAGTGTTTACCATCTCCATCGCCACCCACAGCTCCCATGGATTTCGAGTGAACTCTGTGAGTTGCGAACCATTCATAAGGCCCAATCGAAGTCATGAAACCATGGTCGCCGGAGTGCATAAAGTTCATTCAACCAAGGCCTCTGTCAAAAGTTGCTCGGGGAGTTGAAGAATTCGAACCGAACTGCAAACAGAGCCACCCAATAATAACTATATATACAGGGAGGCGCGCGAGTTTACCGACTTCATTCACCATGGTTATCGCTGGGTTTGTTATCTACCGATCCGGGCGATGCCATGTCAATAGTGCATGCAACCCCCCAAGGTGGAGCAGCCGGAGACCCCGAGCCCCGGGAACCACTGGGAAAAATATGCCTACCCCCATGTTGGCAATTAGCGCTAAAAGCCCCCGTTCGGTGGTGGTTCGGCTCGTCATTAATGACGTTACCCTCTCTCACGATGGTGCGATATTCAGGTGTGGCGCCATTGAACCCTTAAGGGGCTGCCCTCTTAAATAGTGCTACCTTCTTGCCTAGAATACTCCAAGTTCCACATGTGATGGGGAACGGGAACGGGGGACTACATCTTCGCCACCTTTGGGCCATGTGCCGCTGACTAATGCCGCGCTAAAAATATAGATATAGTTAGGCATACAAATGTGTGCGCCTGTCCGCTGATAAGAACTGTTTGTGGAGAGCCAGAAGCCCACAAAGCCAGACGGGGACAAAATCACAGCGACGAGGTATTTTGTAATTTTTTTTTATACTTTTGAATGTCAACGCGGCTGCTGATAAAAAAGCAGCAAAAGTAAATCGTTATCGTTTTATGTTGTTATCGCCGAAGGCCAGCAGCGGTGGGCCTTAAAAGGGCACCGATAGCCACCGGTTGAGGGAATGCAATATTTACTTAGGCAACGAGAAATAAAAATAAATATGTGAGCAGTCTATAAAAAGATGGGAACTGGAGCTTGCGATTCAGTTTATCTTTAATTATATAAATGAACGGAAAATCATGGATAAACAAGTAAGAAAGATACAGGCGGCTGTGGGCGTGGCTAGGTCCTAAAACTTACTGAAACTGAATTTAAGCTATAAGAAGGTTGTCACAAAATTTGGTAGCTCTAGCTCTTATAGTCTCTGAGATCTATATGGATAAATGTCTTATACGGACAAAGGGGCAAGCGGACAGACGGACAAACGGACAAGTGATGCCTGGTGAATACTCCATGGGGTCGGAGATGCTTCCTTCTGCTTCTTACATACATTTACGGTTGGCATTAAGTTATAACACATACATTAAATAACATTAATAAACATTTATTATAAAAACAAAAAAAAAACAATTTTTACATTGAAACTGAAATTTGACATTACACATATCTTTACCCATGCAGTGGCGACACCCGGCGAAGCGATCAAACTCGACTTTGTTCATCCCTAAAAATATGCAACTGAAATGTCGATGTCGTCGCTCCCCTTACTCACCCACTGAAGAAACCTCAATGCTTGTCTGCAGAATAGGTTCCCCAGATCCCATCAATAGACCAGAATCGATGAAGAAGGAACCACCTAGTGTTACTATGAACCATAGCCATAGGGGCCAGGGCGGAGTAGCAAAACCAGAGACCGCAATTTGAACCCTCCACTTAACCCAAATGAAGCCCACGAGCCCTGGGGCTCTGGAAACGTGACTCGATCGGGGAGTCAAGTGCTGCACCATGGCATTGCCCGTGAAAGGTGGAAGCGTGGAATCGGGACGGGAAGGGAGACGAGAGGAGCAGATGCATGTTCCGAGATGTAAACAGAAATCAGCATTAGAGAAACGAGCTCTCGCTGGGGAGTCGACTCATTTCCGCTTCAGCAGCACGCACTGAGGATGAACGAATGGCTCAGAATTCTCCGACTTGGTGAAGGCTCCACTCCACTCCAGCCAACTCCATCCATCCCAGCCAAGCTGAAGAAATCCAGCAATGATCCGAGGATGATCGCCAGAGAATGAAGCGCTAAACCAGTTTTTGCGGCCCAGTAAAGCTGCTTCGATTTCGATTTGCAATTATGATTTCACTTGCATTGCGATCGAGATCGCGATTCCGATTCCGATGGATGTGGAGAATGGCTGGCTGGCGATCGATCGGTGGTATCTTAATGATCTCGGGAGCGGGAGCCTGGCCAAGTGATTGCTGCGGTGGCCTGTGATAATGACAGCCATCTGGGTAGTCATGACTTGGATCTGCGCCTGCGGTGATTGATGGCCTGAGGGGTTAGAGCGATGAATCTATCGGCGGCTTAGGATCGTTAGCTCAAAGCAGCGATTGCTGGGAATTTTCTTTAAGTTAGATTCAAAGCTTAAGCCAATCATTAAGCTGAAAATCGATTAAATAAAGTGTTTTTAAAAGCATTAGCACGATTAAACCAGTGGAAGAGGATCGTTAAGTTGCATTGAGAGATTAAGGGGAAATTCGATCACATAAGACTTGATATTTTGAGAAAGCTGCATTAGTTATAAGTAAAATTCTATTATATAAGGAACCTATTATTATACAAGAAGCAAGGCATACATTTCAGCTCAAATGAATCAGTTCAAGTTAAGATGCGGCTTGGAAGTAACCCAAGTTCCCCAGAATTACTCTACCGAGAGACTTGAAGTAAATTATACTGGCAATCTTAAGCTTAACCCAAATGACGGACTCCGCACGCAGACTCCCGGCCCCAAAATAGAATTCCAAAGAATCCCAACAGTTGGCTTGGATTATCGCAGACACAGATACTTAGACTCACTCTTCTAAGCTGCGTTCTTGCCATTTGTGAAATGAAATGAAGATAAAGATGGAGAGATGAAGATACTTATCAATAATGAATAGCGAGCGGGACTGGTGCTGCTCTGAAATCAGCCGAGTGTGAGATGGAGAATGCGACGCCTAGCACGCTCAAGCGATAACTGTAGCATTAGTACTATATATATATATAGACGTATCTTTCAGTTTGTTTTGGCTTACAGAAATAACGGTTTTGAGACCAAATCCACGGAAGTATCTCTCTCAATGCTATCACCATTATTCTCTATTTACGAACTTCCCATGCGTATCATGTGTATCTTCATTATGGGAAGTTGCTTCGAAATTTGCTGCCCCATTCATGCGATTTGAAGATGACTCATTTGCATGCCATTTGCTTATATCATGCTCTATACATATACATATGAACATACGACGAATTTGTAGTCAAATTTCTTTATTTTTCGGACAAAAATCAGCAGCCAAGAAAGAGCGATAACTCTGCCCCGGAGCTCAACTTTCAACGCAATTAAGTTTCCGAAAGAAATCGAAACCCGCAATGAAATCGAACTCAATTCCGAAGATTCAAAGCGGTCAAATGCTTCATCAGCTACCCATGGATGTGTGGATGCTTCGGTACACAGAAAGAAAATTATTAAGGATGAATTTTGCTTAGGAAATGATAAGGAATCGATATAATATTTTCTAAGGAATTGTAAAAGGGGTAGAATATCTAGAAAACTTATATAAAGAAGGGATTCGGTAGGAACTTGAAGGAACTACAGGGATTATAAAAAGATATTCGTATCAATTCGGTATTTTAAATAATATTTCAACTAGAACAAGATTTATAATAAACTTTTTAAGACAACAAATAGTTATAAAAGTACAGTCATGGAGTCTCCAAAATGTACTATCTTTATTTATAAAACCGACCTATCTTCAACCATATCAAGATCATGTTAAGCGTATATTTAAGTGTTCAGAAGATAAGCAATTTCGATCATTAAATCTCTGTCTGGTTTTTTTTTTAGAGAAACACCTGACTTTTTCACTGTGCAAGCAAATGATCGCATTCATCAATTTTGACCTTGCTGGCCCTGGCCACTGGCGTTTATTGAACCAGGCAGTTGGTAGGAAAAAAAAAAAAAGAAACATATTGGCCCGTCGAAATCACAAATGGGTTTTGCTTTTAGTGCCCTGTGTGTGAGTTTGGGAAAACTCACGATCGCCTGGCTACTACTTGAATGTATATTAATTCCATTTTTATAACACTTTCCAGCAGCAGCATATGGCTAAATGTTGCTTTTAAGCTCACAGATGCTTCTCATTTGGCAAGCATAAAAAGTCTTAATAATTTAAATGATCTACATATGGCCAACTAAATAGTGAAGCGAATTTTTACCCAAACACCCCCTAAAAATCAGGAGAATGGAATAAGTTTGATGTCCACGCAACATGCAAGTTAGGCCAACTTTTGAAATATGCCCAAGCCATTGTCCGTGGTTGTCTCCGCTTATCTGTATCTGCGTATCTGTATCTGTGCAATTACTCTAATGGCAGGCACACACACACCGTGTGTAGTGTCTACTTGGGCTTGGAAACACACATGTATGTCAGCCGCATAATTGCCCCTAATGCAATTGAACAATTAGGCAAGCAAGCGCTGCAGCTCGAGCGCAAGCCACTCACACACAGCAAATGCAAATCAGACACACGAATGTTTGCACTAAACAAAAAACAGGTTTGAAATGGGAGTAACTATTAAGTAATTACTTAAAATATGTATTAATGAATAGTATTCCTTAATTGGGTTAAGATTTACTAAGCCTAACTCGTAAAAATTATGAATATTGTTCCCTACCACCGAAGCTTATAATCAAAGCCAGGAATATCTCTAGAGGATTACTAGGAAGTAAGAGTTATTCATAAATATTCATAGGATTTCTGAAATTATTAGCTTAATTGTGACAAATATATTTTTAAATCCTACTTCTAAGGCTTTATTTTTACCTCTACTGATTTTTAAATGTAAATTAAAACCATTTATTCCCTAATCAATTTCACAGACTCGGAATATTTTTTTAGAATTTTTATTTCCGATTTTCTGTGAGTGTTTCTGCATGGATAGGCCCAGATAGCCATCTAATGTTGTGTCCATATTTCACGTTCCCATTCCGCCGCTGCTTCCCCGACACCACATTTTGGGTCAGCTCGAGCTCTCCATAAAGAACACGCTCCACCTCCGCTACATCCCCCGCCCGGTGGCCCGGCCTTTGTCAACTTGGAGCGCGACATTAAATCGCCCCAAGTCGCATTTACCTCGAAAACTGACAAATTTGCTGGGGGTTCGCTTTTAATTTGCTTTCCTTTGTTAAAGCAATTGCGATCGGGCGGGCGATATATAGTTGGTAAGCGGTTTATTATTGCCTTCATTCCATTAATAAAGAGGCAATCTGTAGCAGGATTTCGTCATTTTTTTCTTAGGTAATGCTGCAATAACTCATTCGTGGAAAATCCATTTCCGAAGTCCCACTGCCCCTGCCTCGATCGGTGGTGGTGGCTGCCCTTTTGCATGGCTCGGAACGAACCGATTTGAATGTCACGTCGGTTAAGCAAACCAAACCAATCCGTACAAATTGGAACTGGCACGAGGGCTACCGTCCGAGAGCTGGTGACTGGCAAAAAAAAAAAAAAACAAGGTAACTACTCTGCAGCATTGCTTTTGGGTTGTTTTTGTCCATGCTTTAGCTGGCCCGATCCACGAACGTGGCTGTAACGTGTACTAGATTCGGCTGGGCTTGCTCTTTGCCGTGTTCGTTAACCCTTTGAAGCTCCAAGTTGGGTTAGATAAATAAAATATATAGCTGGCATTTTGTAGAGGTGTTTATTTTTAAAGATAATCAAACAATTTTAAGATATAACAATTCTTTATATCGAAAATTGAAAGAAAAACAGGTCTTGCATATTTATTAATATTTAATAAAGAGTCTAATGTTTAATTTAATAGATTAATAGTCAAGTTTTTCTATCGAGTTTCCTATTGAGTTTCCCATCGAACTCAAAAACTCTTAATAAGTGAGTTGAACCTCGAGTTTTGTTTAGAATCTAAACTTTAGATTGTTTCTGAAAAGCTCCTGAAACTAAGAATACATCAAAATCTATCTTTTATAAAATATAAATAAATGTATTTTTCACTTTTCGCTCTTAAAACCTGCTATTCTTTATAAACTAGTAGTGAAAATATCTTTAAAAATACCTAAAATACCCTCAAACTCAATAAATTATTCACTTAACAAAAACTTTAAAGGGTTAAGTACTCTCACAATTACAGCGCAGCCGCAAAGTGAACCGAATTGAGGTTACTCCACCGACAGATGAGCTAACATTTCACGCATGCCCCGGGTTTTGTGTTTTGGGTTTTGGGTCTGGGAATGCACCGTGGACGTGACTCATGTGGGTTCATTCATTCATTTGTTACGTAGGAGTTTGTTTAGTGGGCGGCAATGTGGCAGGCAGGGTTCAAACAATGCAGTTGTGGTTGCAGCACAGTTGGCAGATTACTGTTGCTATTTTCGCAAGGTGAGCTACTCTTTTCGCCTTCTTTTATTCAGCCCCTTCACGACTCAATGGAAAATAGCAAGCTAGCTTTTAACTTGCAGAAGAAAGAAGAAAGAAGCGACAGAAGAAAGCAAAAGTGGGCGCAGTGGCAGTCACTTTTACTTTCCTCGCTTCACTGACTAGTATCTGGCAGATACATTTCCAATTTTCCACAGCAGCCCAGGCAGCAGCGGACAAGTTTTCCCCCGGGTGCTAAACGAGTTTCGTTCGCTCGTCGAGGAGTGTTAATAGCCGAGAGAGAGAGCCGGCAACTGTCGCCGGAGAACGATCGGGTGGTGGGCGTCACCTGTGAGATCCAGATGGGTTATATAAGCCATCACTTGGGTGACTTTCGTTTGGAAGCTACTGAACTCGAGAGAGAGATAGAGAGAGAGATTTCTCCCACGCTCCCCGATACAATTACACCGTTTTTTTGGCACTTTTTCTTTCGTCTTAATGTTATTACTTTTCACAAATTAGCCAGACACTTTCCCCAGCTCTTTTCTTTCTTTTTATTTGCCTAGGTAAATTTGCAGGGTATAGAGTAAAAAAAACTCTGCTTAAAAACTGTAAGAAGTAACCTACTATGGAATATATTCAATATGGTAATTATAATCATTAAATTCATTGTACAAATGTCTGAAACTTGTTATTAAGGTAGCCTAAGATATCAACTCTTAACCTAAAATAATTTGTCCAATATTACTGGGCTTTACCTTCCTTTATTTTTGGGTCAAAGTATTTTTCGGGGTTTCCTCGACTCAACATGCGAATCTCCCATTGCCAAGCTTCCTGCTAATTGGCGACGGGTGTGCAATATTTTTTCTCAATCAACCCGAGTTCAAGGTCTGTGGGAATGGTTTATTAACACCCGCCTGCTAACCAGGAATTCAGACTGGGATTCAAAGGGCCCAGACTATTATGCCATAATGGAACCGCTCCAGATCGAAGGGCACTGAGCTCTTCCTTCTTATTATCCAAATAAGTGCGCATTATATTCGCTATACAATAATTTCATTAGCTGCGTTATTGCCTGTCAGGTGATAATTGACGATGGAGTGTCGCTTATAATCGAAACCATATAAATTCATTAGCATTTCATAAAACAAAGTACGTCAAAGAAGTCTGTTTGCTGCTAACCGGACCCAACCCCCAAGAATCGGACAAACAGGTTTCTCGGTGTGTTACCGAGAATTTCGCTTTAGACAACGAATCCAAAGGCCAAGCCGGGCTATAAAAAAAGTACTGCTTACAAAAAAAACCCCAGAGAAATAATTCGCTAAATTGCGGCAACAGAAAAAGGTTCAACACTTTTGAGTAGTTGGTATGCAAAGCAGTCGAGTGATTGGATCCTCCTCTTGGCATGCAAATGCATCTGTAAGATGCCCGGGGCATCATCTGAATGATGAAATATGGCATTTGTGTGTTGGGAATTGTGTATCTTTCGGCTACGTAAGTAGCGTAAACAAACGGCAAATGCATTGCACTGTAAAAGGTAAACAAAAACAAAAAGGGGCGGCATTAAGAATGCAGAAGGTGGTAGCACACACACATAACGTACATAACACATGCCCCCATTTGCGGCAACATCTGTGGTTATGTGGAGGAAATGCCAAAAGAGACCTGAAGTCAACTCAAATGGCTTTTTTGTATAAAAACCAAGCGAATCTAGTTCACAGGCTTCGCAGTTGCCTTGAGCCACAGCCACTCTATAATATTCATAGTATATATTGGGCACTCCCTCAAACTGTTGCTAAGTAGTCTTAGATTGATTTGTATACAAGATCCGGGTAGTTTTACTTTGAAAGCATTTTATATAAACAAAATAATTTATGGGAAAAGTTCAATGAAAAATTGCTATCATAAAATTGTAGCTATTTACTAATAAATCAATAGTCTGACTTTCCTTCATTTAGATGTATTTTTCAGAATTTGATCTGAAGATAGCACTAGATAAACATTATAGATTATCAGGGATGCCACAAAAAATCGCTGTGTATTTTAAAAACTATAAAAAATTAAGCTCATAAGTATGCAACAAAATTGTACACCTTCTATTTTGGAACTTATATATTTTATTGCATACTTTTAGACACATTTTTAAGTGATTACAAATACTCACTATTTTCAGTGGCATCCATTATCTAAAAGACTTTCATAAGAGGTATTGCAAAATATCACCCCTACATAGAGCTAAAAATAAATAAATATTTCTTTTAGTGAGCACTGTAAATATAAACCCAACATGAGGTGGACTTCCTGCACGAGTGACCCAAGTGAAGAAGATGTAACTGGCAAACTGCTCTTAATTCAATTAAGTTCAATCAGTGCCAAGTGTTTGGCGATTGTTCGTTCCCCCGACAAGTGTCTAGAATTGAATTAATATTACAATGTCTGTCATTGAGAGCAGAAGCCAGGAGAGCGGAGTGCGGGAAATCAACAAGATAATGATGATTTTCACCGAATTCTATAAGCTTAACTTTTGCTGTGGCTAGTTCATTGACATTGGTGTTTACCTGTCAACAGAACAATTAAAGTTTAATTTAATTAAGCCTGCTCAAGTGGGTGGAAAGTGAGGAGAAAAGCCAAGAGTCAAAGACTTTTCGATTGAGTAATTTAATTCGACGCCCACACCAGGTAATCGAGGTTATAGCGGTACAATGGCTCGATTCAATTCGTATTTCTTTCGCTTTTTGATTCTTTTTTTTTACGAAAAACTCTGATCATTTTCCATTCTCCGGCGAGTGCGAGAACAAGTTTCCAAGGTAGGTCCAAAAATAAAACCGCACAAATCGAAGCATAAACTGTGGTTGGCCCCAAAAAGCGAGATAAACGAGAAGAAACAATGGAAGAAACAAACAAAGAAACACAGAAGAGCGGAGAACGAGGGAAGACTAAGTGCTAAAGACAAAGCTCATAGGTCAGGTCTCCGGGTTGGCAGGGCAAGTCGTCAGTCGGATTCTCTCCGTCGTTTTTCTTGAGGAGAATTCAGAATGCTTAATGAGGAATGCGGAAGAGAGGAGGGAGGTCCATATGTGTGTTACCCACTGAACTGCAGTTTTGCCTTAATGACAGATTTTGAGTCATCAAGGTGTGCAATTACCACTCTACGATCCATTGGGGCCAAGAGCCCGAGAAAGTGGAGCGGGAACTCCACATCGAAGGCGTTCGCATGTAGCCGTATTCCTTCTCGCTTCAGTTATATTAAGATTTTTCTTATTATGCTGACCATAGAAATCTGGTTCAAATAAATCTATAATTACTTTTAAAGGAAGTCTAGTACTAAAGTTATCATTAAAAAAGTACGAACCATTCTATTAATAAAATGCTTGGTTTGCCTTCATATTAGAAGAGATCAATCATTAATATATATATTTTATTGACATCAAAATAAGAGTATCATCGGCAATTAATTTATCTCTATTTTCCAATAAATCGTGACTTTTATAACAAGCCTTTCAGCCTCTTTAAGATCATATTAAACGGTAGTTAATTCCTATAAAAGAAGTCTACTGAAGATATAACATTGAGAAACTCTTAAGCACTTTATATCCGTTTATTCATCTTCATCGGATGCTGATCATCAAGCCATCTCTTCCAATAGACCCAAGCAATAGAATAAACAGGTGATAAGAGCCAACCAGAAGATCCCAGAGTTACGTGCCAGAAATGCAAGACTCGGGATTTCCTCTGTCCATCGGAATTCGCCTCGTTTTCTAAGAAAATTTTCATTATCGCAGCGTCAGCAACTATGCAACTATTGGGTGCCATATAACTCCGTTCTCTATTCTCAAATCCCAAGCCCGTCGAAGACGAGCAGGCACGTCTCGAGACGATCGGAGCTGGCTACGAACGTGACTCACTGTGTCTCTCTCTCTGTGCGAGACCTCAGAGACCTTCGCTATCGGCTCAGCTCAGGCCAAGCCAGGCCAATCCAATAGGGCACCGGCAGGAGACCGGTTTCCCCGATTCTCGGCAACCACATTCCATGGTAGCCAATGCAGAGAAAGAAATATGATTGTATTAAATATTTGTTAATTGGAAAAACATTAGGTTTCTGCATATGGAAGATATCTTCGAGACTGTGAGATTACTTTTTCCAACAGGTAAAATATCTTAAAGGTTCAGATCCCTTACGAGAAGTGGAATATAAAAATATCGATTTTATGACCAACTCAGGTAATAATTTGCAGTGTCTACTTCTGCCGGCGCCCCTCCTTGGTTTCGAAATCACTTATGTTTCGTCATCCCCTCCTCAACTCGACTCATTTGGCATTCAAAACGCTTCTCTATTAGCCCAGGCCCATTATCCGCCGATTTATGCTGGCCGTTCGCACATGCATAATGCATTCTGCAAGGCATCTCTGCCATTGCATTTGTTTTGTGGCTGCAGTTGCAGTTGCAGGCGGAGTTGCAACAATTGCTGGCGTCTGCGGCGTCTCTTGGTAAGTAACCTCTAATTAAATTGCTGGCTCTGCGGCCTTCGCCGGCAGCTTTCGATGCTGAATGGGATGGGACTGGGAAATGGGATTCTTTTGAAGCCGCCTGAATGGATCGCTTAGCTTTGAGGTCTCTTGTTAACGCATCGCTGGCGACTGCAGCTGATTGCAGGTGATTTACAGGTGGCGAGAAGATTGAAACCCGAGTATCTTGAGAGTTATGCCATTGGCATTGAAGTGGGTCGTTAAGTAGTGCTATTTTCTTTTTTTACAGCCCAACTGCTGCTAACGCGAACGTGCTAAATTAATTTTTTTTTAACACATTTAGTATTAGGTAACGGAAGCTTTATTTTTTTTTTGCATCATTAATAAGGTAATTGCTTATTTTTCATAAGGTAAAAATCCAGCAAACTCTAAAGGTTGTAGTTCTTTTTATGAGAACTATTTTTAGGATATGAATAAACAAAGTACCATATTTTATAAAAATATACCTTCCTGTTTAACTATTTCCGAACAGTTTTTAGCGAAAAGGCCCCCGTTTCACACGTTACTAATATTATGACACTTTTAATCAAATAATTGCTAAAGTTTCCACATGTGCGAAAAAGAAAAATATCCATAGTTAGTGCGATGTTTTCTGGCGAGCACAAAAAGCAAATACGAATTATATTAAAGCGTCAACAAAAGCGTAATTAAATATAAAAAAAAAACAAGCAGCAAGTCAGAAGTGGAAAAACCAAAAGCAACAACAACCCAAAACAGCAACAACAAGAAGGCGACGAATGATGTTGAAAGTCGTTTTGCGAGTTTGACCGCTGAGCTCCACTGTCCGCAAGAGAGCGCGCTTTAGTGGAGAACGGAGAGTGGAGAGGCGATCTGATCTGGGGAGCTTTTGGGGAGAACGCGAGAGTAGAAGAGAGACCTAGAGCTAGACTTACCAAAAACTGTTTATATTTTATATAGTATAGACTTCACGGCAGCTCCGATTTTAAATTGACTATTTCAGCACTTTTCTCGATGGCTCGTTGTTGTTGCAAAAATACAAAAAGATATTTTTCACGCCAGACTTTTGGCTTCCGCGTTGGCGACAGACAAAAACCACAACAACATTAACAACACAACCAGTACGACACTTTCCTCTTGCACTTTTTAAACAATTGAGCGATTTCTATGGCTTGCCATTAATTTGCAAATAATTGCATTTTCAATTTCCATATTTCACTCACACACACGCACTTATATTATTTACACTCTGCGCTTCCCCTTTCGTTTTCCTCTCCACACACACAGAGAACGCGGCTGCTTGTTGCTTTTGCTTGCGGTTTCTGTTTATTTCCCCTCTCACTCGATTTCCGCACAATAGAACAGACAAAATTGTGTTAACAATTTTTTTGTGTTTGTTTATTCGAAAAAACGAAATACCGCAACGCGAGAAAAAGCGCCAGCATCCAGCAGCGAACACGTCCGCTTCGTTCGACGATTTTTTCGAAAATAATTTTGGTTTACCCACTGTCGACAACCTCGCGGCGACTGCGGCGCTGGCAGAACAAGAGAGCGCTGCAGAGCACAGTGGGTGTAATCGTGCAACGGGCAGCATGCTTTTCCACTTTGATAACTCAGAGCCACGAAATCGAACTGTTTAAGTTTTAACATTTTAAAGTAAAAATGTGAGTTAAAATTTATATTATTAAATATATCCGCGAGCAATTCTTAAATAAAAATGTAGCCGAAGCTATTTTCTTTCATTACAAACTTCGCTGAAAAGTTATAAAGTTATGTATAAAAAAATAAATAAAATTATACATTATTAATACAAAGACTTAAATGTTTTTAAACTATAAAATATCGAATTTTTTGAGAAAATCGTCTGAGAGTTACATCTTTCAAAAATGTGTTTTGGTCAACAAAAATGGTCGTCGGACCCATTGTGCACGGTGTGATGGAGTTGAGTAGGCGGCAAGAGTCGGCGCAAGAGAGAGCCAGAGAGAAATGTAACAACTGAGTAGGAGACGCACAGTGTG
This sequence comes from Drosophila trapezifrons, assembly GCA_018874455.1. Lineage (NCBI taxonomy): Eukaryota > Metazoa > Arthropoda > Insecta > Diptera > Drosophilidae > Drosophila > Drosophila trapezifrons. The sequence continues at coordinate 22,187 of JAEIIF010035019.1, forward strand.
CAAAACGACTGATTAATCAGCGATTATTACAAATTTCAACATTAATTTTAATTATAAGTATATTCATATACCAATTTAAATTATCCATACAAAAACATCTTAGTTTTGCAGGAGCTATTCATAAATTGTCGCTAAATCAATAATATCTCCCACTGTGCGGCGGAGACGTCGACTGAATGCTGCGCATGCCTGAAAGCGGTTTCTTAACAGAGGGCTAACAGCGGCATGCAAGTGCACATTTTTGCAATGTTAATAGGGAAATTATGGTTACAAGTCGTTAATTAAGTTAAATTGTAACTAAAGTAGGCAAAGCGGACTAATACACTGTTGAGATTGCATGTTGAGGGTGAGAACCTTTAACAAGAAGGCAGATTATACAAATTCGATGAAGAGTCTCGTGATAATGAGTGAAAATTAAGAGTAAAGTGATTATATTTAGTCGACTTTTTTGTATTTTACCCTTTTGTTGTAACTGTTGTTTAGTTGGGTAATAATTGAAATATTAATACATTTATAATGAAAGTATGAAATGTCATTTAACATTTATTATCGCAAAATAGGAAAGCATACTCCTCGAGAACATTTCGTCCCCACTGTTCTAGCCACGGCGGCTACCTGGGCAACTATGGGCGCCCACAACAAATCCCGGCAGGTGAAACCGGTTCCAACCTCCTCCTCTACGGTTTTTGTTTGGCAAACAAAACGTTTCACTGCAGCGGCGCAGCAGCAACAGGAAACTTATCAGGCAAAATGTTTGTTTTTCTCAAAAAGGAAATGAAATATAAAGGGCGTTGCTGCTAGCAGGCGGCAGTCATTATAAATGATAAATAAGAGACGACGCCCCCAATAAAAAAAGTGATAGTTCCAAATCGAACACGAATTCGGGGGAAGAGCCGTGCCGTGCCGCCCACTAATGCCTGCTGCCTGGCACTGGACTGGCACTCGGCACTCATCTGCCCACTGCAAGCGGTTCGTTTTGTTTAATTTCGATACATTCAATTAGCATTTCAATGCTACATTTATTTCCAGAGCAGTGAAAGTAAAGCGTAGAGATGGGTGCGGATATTGGGGGAGGATCGGGGGAGGCGACCAGCTACACGCAAATCCAATGACTCACTGGAGGATCTCGTGCTGCCAGTCGATCAGATTTAGCTGAGGCTTGTAGCGCTTCAGGGGACCTGAAATAGAGAAGATTCGTTAGAGCCTTAACTTTGGGGTAGGAAATACAAAGCACTCACTTATCAAGGCATAGCGCTGCTCCTTCTGCAGTGCCAAGTAGTCCACATTGGGTCCCGTGAGATGCTGCGCCGCCGATCCGTTGCTCACCAGCTCCGGTGTCCAGATCTCGTCCAGAGCCGTCTCCACCGCCGTTAGCAACGTCTTGAATTCACGCTGCAGTGACGCCGCGAGGGAATCGCCATCCACAGCTGCTCCGCTACCGCCGAGTTGGAGCAGCGCTTTGCATGTGTCACGCACAGGCTGCTGCTGTTGGGCGATCTTCGTGACGTGGTTGTGCAGCGCATCAATGAGCGCGATGTCTTCGAAGGGGTTTCCCGGCTTCAGGCTGAGCAGCTTGCGTTCGTGCTTACGTCGGTTTTTGCTGGAGCGGAATGTCTTGCTACAAGGAGCAAAAATACAGGGAGTGAAAAGTGCAAAAGTGAAACTCTGGCTGGGTGCAGTGGAGCATCCAGGTCTGGGCTTACCCGGTGCCACGAGAGGTGCCGCTGAAGCGCGAGGAATGCAGACTGGTTGTGTCCGAAAGAAGATCCACCTCCTCGATGTCCACGTCCCCATCGTTATCGGCATCCCCTGATGTGGCTTGCTTTAGGCGAATGTCCAGCAAGCGCTGTTTGTATTCCACAAAGAGCTTAAGATCAGCTTGCAAGGAGCCCTGCAACTGTGCTCCATAGGCCAACAGTGCTGGAGCGATCTTCTCCGCTGGAATATAATACAAGTTAGCTTTTATTTTAATTAAAACCAGCAAGAGACTCACCCAACGCATCTCCCTGCTCCAGACCGGCTTCGTAGATGGCCCTGCTATAGAGATGACCCTCCAGCAGTACTTCCAACTGCCTATTCCGGTCCCCGCCGTGCTCCTTCACCAACTCATACGCTTCCATGTGACGTCCCTGCTGCTGTAGAGGTCCCACCAATGACAGGGCCACCTGATCCAGAGGCTCGTCCAGCTTCTTGGCCAGCACCAGGACGCGTTGCCAGTCCAACGTGTGCTTGGCACTGAGCAGCGCCTGCTGCAGTTGTCCTCCTCGCTCATACATGAGGCTGGCGTTGTCCAGTTTGGCATTGGCTCTCAGGTGGTCTGCATAGGCCACGCAGACGCGCTTGTGGAACTCCTCGTGATCCCGATAGCACGATAAACCGGCTGTGTACAGGCCATGCTTCTGGATGAACTCCAAGGCCTCCTCGTAGTGCTTCTCTCCACAAGCGGCAAGATGGGACAGGGCCGAGGGATACCTTTTCAAGTGATCATCGATCCGGAACTTGCGATAGTCCGTGGGCAGAGCCTTTAGCTCATTGAGATAGGGCAAGAACTCCTTGGGATCCTTCTGCGATTTTTGGGCAACGAATAGAACTAGGCCAAAGTCGTAGGTGCCCAGGGCAACGTTGTACAAGTCGTTTACATCCACCAGATAAAGCAGGTACTTCAGCAGCTGATCTGCCAAAGCGGCATCCGCCTGCTTCTCTTGCCAGATGAGCTGCAAAGCCTGCTCCATGCGGCCTAGCTTCACATACGCGGTGATTACAGGCAAACGGAAGCGTTCGACATCCTCCGGCCGCGAGGCCTGCTCCATGCGCTGTCCCAGCAGCCGGCACACATATTCTACCTTCTCCTCGACACGATAGTCTGCGGGATAGGTCTGCTTTGCAACGTCATAGTTGCTGGAGTACATGCCCTTGGCGAAGTCCTCGTTCTGCAGTTCACTCAGAAAGAGACAGAGCCACTGGCTCTGCTTGATCTCAGTCAGGAAGACGTCCACTGAAGCCACGAATTGCTCCACGTTGTGGTCCCAGATGATGTTAAGGTTAATGCGCTGCTTCCGCAGCATCTGCATCGCCGCCTGGTATTGCTTTATACGGAGCAGAGCACCAACGAGCTCCAGTACAAGCACGCGAGGGCAAATCGCTTCCAGATTTCCGCGCGGAAGCTGCAGCACCACTCGCGCCTCACTGGCCACCGCCGTTACCAGCTTGGCGCCGCGCTCGATGTTCCTGCTCGCCACTTGTCGGCGATCCTTCAGGCGGACAAAGTGCAGCGTATTTAGCTGGGTGTAGGCCAGATAGTTGCCCACCACACAGAAGGAGGTGACGTCCTCTGCGATGCGATGGCCGTCCAGATGGAGCAGCTGTTGGTTGCGGAGCGTAATGAGACCGCCTGGGGAAGGGGGGTCGATAAGTAATTGTTATTTGAAGTAGAACTCTTAGGAAAACCCACCTGTGGAGTCGCTGATCAGGCTGAACCACTCGATCTGGTCAGCCGCCTGGGCCAACTGCACATGGGTTCGCTCCACCTTCAGCGTGTTGTCCGTCTTGAGGAACACCTCGTAGGTGTGACCATTGTTCACCGTCTGCACATAGAACTCATCCATGGCATTGGCCCCGACTGACAGCGCATTAACCAACCCGCTGATTCGCAGGGAACACTGCACCCGGTAGCACAGCTCGCCCTGTTCGTTGACTTCGTCTTCGTCGGGCTCCTTGTTCAGGAGAAGCAAGCGCGTAGATCCTCCCGAGCTGTACGTTGCCAGCAGGTAATCACAGTTGAAGTACGTAAGATTCGCCAGTGGCAGGCGCGAGAGCTCTGCATCCGGCATTAGTAAGCTGGCCCGCGGTTCCTGGCCGCTCAGCTGCTGCATTGGCTCGTAGAAGTGCAGCTTGCGATCGCAGGTGTATACGCACAGGCTGGTCTCGTACCAGGTGAAGGCATTGATGAAATTGTTCAACTGCAAGACGCGCTGGCACATGGGCGGCGGCACAACAGCCCTGGCAAAGTCCGTAAGCAGCAGTCGCTTGCCATCGATGACGCCCACGACGCCACTGCGCTCGTAGCGATCCACAGCAAGGGCCCAGCAGTAGACCAACTGCTTGCCGCTCTCCTTGATAAGGTGCAGCGTGTGCTCGGCACCCATCCGCGTGTCCCAGTGGAGCAGCGCCAGCGGATCCACTTGGTCGAAGATCAACACCTGCTTCAAGTACCAGTGGTAGTTGCCTATCGTGTACAAATACACTCGCTGCTCCTCCCTTGTGGCTGTCCTGATGGCCAGAATGTCAGAGTCTTCGCTCCAACGCAGCTGCACCACCGGCTCCTCTTCCAGATCGAAGGGTAGCACCAGCTCCCGATGCCTCAAGCCGTTCTTCTCGAAGAGCGCTATCGTGGACTTGTTGGGGAACCGCTGGGGCAGGGCAATCCAATTGCCCGCCGGTCGCCAGGCCACCACTTCCTGCAGATTTGCGCTCTTTTCGGCCGTGTGCTGGAGTTTTCCCTCGCAGTCGTATACCTTGAAGGTGCGTCCCACCTGGGCGGCCACATAGGAGACCACAAAGTGGGCACCATCGCCGCGCCAGGAAATGTGAATGTCCTGCAACGTAAATATTGTAAATTAACAAGGGAAAAGGATGCGTATTAGTGGCTCTTACCTGATTCAGCTTCTGCCAGTCCTGATTAGCGGCGGCAGCCTCTGCGCCCGCCTGTTTTGCGGCCTGCTTTCCCTCCGATCCGTGGAACTGCGTCTCCTTCTTGCCCCATCCCACGTTCATGAACTGCTGATCCGGCGCCAGATCCGCGTTCAGCGGCTGCTCGGCAATCACATCAAAGGTGCTGGTCATCAGCACGACGTTGTGGGTGCGGGTCACAAAGGCAACCACCTCCTGGTTGGGGGACCAGGCCATCCGCTCAATGCCCACCTCGCAGTAGGTGCCCTCGCTGCTGGCTCCCGTCTGGGGATTGATCAGCAGTACCTCGCCCGCACCGCTCGCCACACAGATCGCGTTGTCCAGCTGCAGAAACTCGGCGCCCACAATGTCCGGCAAATCGGCAATCACTTTGGGCCGCACATCGCCAGACTCCTGCACGGCGTAGATCTTGCTGTCGGTCACCAGGAAGGAGGTGTCCGAGGCGTCGCCATTTAGCTCCGGCTGCAGGAGCAGCTGGCGGGGCTGGGCCACCACTGTGTCCAGCTCCTTGCAATATTGCAGCTTCAAATTGCGCATATTTTGGAAATATTGCACGTGTGGAACTGTGTGACCGGAGCTTTAAAATGTGCCAAAATAAACAAATGCATTCCGTAGCAAATACCGAAGAAGTATCTAAAAATAAAGACTAAAACCATCTAAGTTTATAAACAATAATATTAGATCTTTAAAATAGAATTCAAAACTAATATAAGAAGCTTGCACAAGTGCACTTCAAATTGTTTATTTTAAATTTCCAGAACTAGCTATAAACTAGCTACCCAACTGGATCTCCGCTATGCATTCCTCCAATACAACAGGCTGGTCACACTGCACACCAACAATAAAAAGTTGAACAACACTAGCTCAAGATGCGGCCATCTTGCTCTGCTCTCGTGTGAATTTTTTTGTTTAAATTAATATCGCCCGTGCTGCGGACTGATTGACGAACCCAAATCAAACCGAAATGCCATGCGTGGGCTGAACTGAAACGGATGCAAGTGCGGATATGCATAGGTTTGAACGGAGGACGGCCGAAGATCCGGAGAATAGAATCGAAAATTCCACAAAACCAGCAGCCAGTTGTTGGTCAGTAGGTGTGCGTGCAAGTGTTTAAGTGTGTGTGTGTGTGAGTGTGGAAGGAAGGCACCAAAACGGAAAGGTGGTGCAAATGTTTATAAATATATTATACACCGTATTATATATGCGTGATAATTCAAATGAAATGTGCATGTGGCTAATGCGACGTTAGCAGCGCCGCCAGCGTCGGATTGGAATGTTAACGGACAGCACCAGCAGGCAGCAGCAACAAAAACAACAACAGAGAGACAGACCAGCAAAGCAGCACAACAAAAAATAATAACAATACCTGAAAAACGCAGGAAAACATCTCTTAAATTTGGGTAAGCATTTGTTTTTTTTTTGTTTTGCGTTCAAAAGCGTTTGCAGGAATGTTTTTTTGTAAGCCGAACTCAAGGACTCCGCCCAACGCCCTTTTTTTGCAGCGTCGCGCTGTCTGCTTCCTTAATACACTTGTCGCTGTGTGTGTGGGTGTGAAAGTGACGAAAGCTTGCGGAAAAAGGATAACACAATTGTGCACATAAAGTGTAGCTAAAAATAAAGAAAAAAACCTCTCGAAAATATCTTTGCATAATTCCCCCCTTAAAGACAGAGAAAAGAAAAACAAATATTGCATAAATCTTTGCCTCATCATTAAGATGATAAATATAAATACAAATAAAATTGGCAGCAGCTAAAAAAAGCTATACAGTAATTCCTCCGTTATAAAAACTGTTATAACAGTAAACTTTGCGTACAAATGGCTTAAAGTGTAAGAGTATTGGGACCATGATCACATATTGTTGTTATTTATAGTTTTAAATATAACAAACACGAATTTTTAATGGCTTACAAACTCTTAAACTTATTTATCAAGCCAATCTTGATCCGGAAAATTTATTGGATCATTAATGTGAAAATAGGGATGTTTTAATAAAATATTAACGAATTTAAGCCTTTTCTTGGTTTAGTTGGATTCTCGAAAACGTAAATTTATAATATGACAGGACTTGTACCTAGAATACCCTATTATAGCTTATGTTTTGTCTATTAAGAGGTTTCTCTGTATCGCGCTTGCACCTTGTATTTGCAAAGTGTATTTGTTTTCCTTTTTTGGGTCACTATATTTGCAGCTTCTTTATATTTGTATTTTTATCGCTGTTGTCTGAGGTCAACTAGTTCGCTTCATAAAAACCGAAAGCAAAAATACAAAAAAACGAACAATATGAAAATAAAAATAATAATAAAAAGCACAAAAAACTACGCATTTTGGTTTCAATTCAAAGCGAAAACAAAAACACGTTTTACAACTCTGCGGCGCGAAATTGTTGTTGTGGCTTTTTGAATAGCGAACGCACACACACACTCTCGCCAAGCTCAACACACGTATACAAACATAGATACAAAAGTACATACATACATGGACAACAATCGGGCCATGAATGACCAATGCGTACAAGAACAACAACAACGTGCAGCAGCAGCGAGCAACAACAACAGCAAGCACAGTAGTAATTAAAGGCAATAACCGAAGCGTGGCGCATCGTAGTTTTTGTTATGGATTTCCGTTCGTAGTAGTCGTAGTCGCTGCTGCCTCTTGCTGTTGTTGTTGCTTTTAGTCAGCATTTTGCGTCGTCGGCAAAATATTCGTGCGCTGACGTCACACGTAGGCGCCACAAAGCTCCCTCTCTCACCCCTCCCACTGCCTCCACCTGCCCCTCTCTCAAGCTCTCCCACATCTCTCTCGTTGGCTCTCTGTATCCCGTTTGTTTGTTTGTTTGTATATTGCAACATGCGTGGGCGTTATACTCCAACTGTATCGGTGTGCGTAAGTTTGGTTCTTTTTTTTTTTTGCGTAAGTGTGTACGTGAGGTCAGTGTTGCGTGAACTTTTTACATTTCAGTTCGAATTTGAGCCTGACTAACTTTTGGCACTCACTGTTTGGCATATTCCCCCGATTACGTTTACTGCGAGCAAGCATCAGTGTATCTGTCATTTTCAATTGCGCTAATTACGCCCTTGCATGACCACTGTACGACTCGTGGGCTAGTTGGAGTGACTGGAAGGCTAATTGGAATTGGTAATTTGCTATTTTTTCCTGATAGGGAAGATTGAGTGGGTGTGGATTCCAATTTTTCCTCTAAAAAACTTAATTGTTAATTAAATGTAGAGTTAACATTTGTTTAATTATTATTTATTGATATATAAGAAAATATTTTGGCGGGGAAAAAATTGGAATATATACGAAACTTTACCTACCTTTCACATGGAATTAATTATTTTATAAGATAATGAGGATATAAACAATACAAATTTGTATTTAACCAAAATACACAACTATATTGTCTAATAATTCCCATGTTTATTATCCGATTGTACCTAAATTTTCCAAGTATTTACTTTTTAACGAATTCAGTACTATTTCTGTACCAAAATAAAAAAAAACTTCGTACAGCGTTTAGTAAATTGATTATAGCCTTATGACACAGGGCACAAGTTTTCATTAATTAGAGTTTTCATTTGAAGCTTGAAGATTTTACGTAAGTGCGAACAAGACGGCTATAGGGCACTTTCAATGAGAGATTAATGCATTAATTAAAAAATACCAGGCAAAAAATGAGTTCGATAGAAAATACCGTCGGTAATGCGTTCAAAAG
>JAEIIF010035038.1:0-12221 GCA_018874455.1 Drosophila trapezifrons
TAATTTCAAGCATGTACAATAAAAGAAGAAATATCTCAATATGACGTTGTAAAAATGTTAGGATTGGAAAAAATCAGTATATAGTAAATTGTTATTTATACCTCATTTTGACATTGTGGAGATGTAAGCATTGAAAAAATCCGGGTGGAATATAATTTGAATGCTATGGTTCAGAATGCTACGGTTCAACTAGCCATCTGCTAGAATTTTTTTTTAAGAAATCACATTTTACAGTGTTTAGTAAAAAAACATTTAAATAATACAATTACAATTTGTTGCCAACATATTTTAGGAAATAAATTTATTTATATAAAGATCAAAATTTATTTTTACCAGAACTCAGACCCAGTTTTAGTCAAATTCCAGCATCCCAATTTAAAATATAACATATAACAAAACAAAATGTGCAGTAAATAAATTGCTTTGAAATTATTTATTAAAAAATCATTTTGTACAAATGGGTAAATATATAACAAACAGGGAGGTAAACAAATGTTCTTAGGAAACTATATTGTCAATATGCTGTTGGCTTATTTTATAATTTATAATTTCAATAATTGTCTGTAGGTTTTGGTTTTTTTCTAAACTTTAGTAGCCAATCTTTTTGTTATATACAAAATTTCGTACGCTTTCCATATATCTCAACTTTCTGGCGTGACTCACGCAGCACACCTGTAGCCCTGCCTATCACTTTCCACAGCGATTTATATCGATAGCTGAACTGATAGGCAGCTCTGGCAGAGTTTGACAAGTTTGAGCGCGCAAAAAGTGAGAAATCTGAACGCAATACGCAATTTGTCGTGTGTTTTTGTATAAAAATACTTTTTATTTGTCTTCATTTATTGCACGCAAGTTCAGTTGCGGTCAAAATAATAGTAGTGAAAAGTATAGATTTTTTTTTTTGTTTTTAAATACTGAGAAGACTTAAAGTGTTCAAATTGGAAAATTGAATCAAGGCTACTTTAACTATAAGCTGGAATAATGGTATAGTTTAGTTTACTATATAATCTGTAATATCATACGAAAACTATACTTGGGTTGATAGATAAGATACTTTTGTTTGGCTTAAATCCTCAGTACTAATTATTTTGACCGCAGCTGTACATGCGAACGAGTTGCTACAAATGCGCGAACGTTGCTCAACAACAGTCGCGCACGGAAATCACAGCATCTTTATAGACTTGAAACACTTGGCTAACTAATTTGTCTAGTCTAAGGCTTAGCTTACGAACTACGGACTAAGAGGAGGCTAACCCGGCTGGAGGTAGCCCTCAGAGCGCAGATCTCCCGGCCAGCTGGCGATACACGCCCGTCTCGCCCGCCTCCGGAACGGCGTCCAGCTGGATCCTACTGCTGTCGCAAATGGACTGCTGGTCCGCTGCTCCATTGGCGGGGGATCCCTCCGAGGTGGTGAACACCACAGCAATGGGATTGTTCTTCTCCTTCTCCTCCGGCGAGGACTCGTAACCATGGTTAACCTTCTCCTCCTTGCAGGTCGTCGTCGTGGCCGAGGAGTCACTGCTGCTGCGACCGTTCAGGCCGGACTCCTCCTCGTGCTTGACGTAGTAGGGCTTTCGGCCGGAGAAGCGCTCGCACAATCGGAAGATTAGGGGATGCAGCAGCTTGCCGTCGTAGGCGTCATCGGGATGCTGGGTCAGGAGACTGATCACGGTGCCAATGATCACGGTGAGGGCGGTGCCGATCAAGCTGTAGTACATGAAGCTGATCGAGTAGAATGTCTCCAAGCCGGATCTAGGGGAAAGGAGGTAAAGCCATCATTATTTACTGTTCTATACCGGAATGATCAAATCAAGCCTGTTCCTTATATATGCTATATTTACCTCTCAGGTGCTATGGTGGGAGGTGTGGCCACGAAGCTCTGGTTGTATCCATCGATGGGCGTGTGGGTCAGCAGCCAGGGCATTGAACCCGGCTCAATAATGGGTTTGCCAATGGACTGCGAGAAGGTATCATTGGTGCATCCCTGCAAGAAAATCGAAAAGTGGAATTCCCTTAGAGATCGAGCCTTCAGAACACCCAATAAAGCAACCTACTTCCGTTGAGGTGGGCAGCATGGGATTCGACTTGTCAACGGTCATGCCGCCACCAATGATCCACAGCACAAAAGCACAGGCGGTGATCATGCCCGCCGATGTACCCTTCCAATTGGCAATCGGCACCATCATGGCCAGGATGAAACAGCCCAGCAGAGGACCCGATGTGGCCGAGAACACCAGCAGGGAGGATTCAATGACACCCGCCAGTAATCCCACGCCAAAGGCCACGCACATGATGATCAGACCACAGACCACGGTGATCAGCTTGAGGATCCTAAGTTGCTGCTTGTCGGAGAGTCCCTTGAATTTGGGAAACTGCGATATGAAGTCCTCCCAAACAACAGTCGCGAGGGAGTTCAGATTGGACACCATCATGCTGCAATAGCCAACGTTGAATTAATGGATCTTCTAACAAGAATAAGCTGGTAAACTCACCAGAGCGCTCCATTGAACAAAGTCGCCATGAAAATGCCCACAAAACCGGGCAGAAAGCCAAGCTGATCCTCCACAAAGAAGGGCAGAATCTCATCGGGCTTCTTAATGTAGCCCTCGGCATAGGGATCACAGTCGATGTACGTGGAGTAGATGACCATGCCAGAGATCCAGGAGAGTGAGAAGAAGAAGAACACCAAGGGTACATTGCTCAGCATCACTCTGCAAGAGGAATAGGTTTCAAATATTTAACATATCTGCATATTTGGCGTTCCAAAGGATAAGGAAATACATTTGGTAGCTCACTTTATCTTAATTCAAAGTAAGTTACTTGAATAAATACCAAACAATTTCCTTTAACACCACAAAACGTTTAAAGTAGACTTCCCAAAGTCTTTAAAACTTGCCTGGGCTTAAAAGTTTTTGCCCACTGCACAATTTTCTAATTTCCGGTCTATTTTCCTGATTATAGTTTTATTTACTTCGAGGTACTTACCGACGCACTTGCTTCAGCGACTTGAGACTGACATAGCGCTGCATGAAGTTCTGCTGGCAGCCGATCTGGGAGAGGGACATGAACAGCTGTCCCAGCCAGGCCGAGGTGGTATCCACTCTGACAGTCATGTCGCCCGTAAAGTTAAAGAAGCTGAGACGACCTGCGGAATAGAAGGAATGGCAGATGGTGGTCTCTTTTAGTGCAAGTGCATGGCTATGAAAAGATTGGAGGAGGAGCAGGTGGAGGCATTCCCAGGAGCCCCGACGATTGCCGCACAATGACAGCCAACAACTCAAACTCGAGTGACAAACGCTCCGCCGTCACACATTTATTACTGTCGTCATGCGAGGCTGCCATTTCCTCCCCCCTTTCGGATTCGGATGCCGCTGTTTTATGCCACTTTTATCATCATCATTTATGTGCATAATGAGCCGGCGCAGAAACAGCAACGGAATCAGGGAGGGAGCAGCGGCGGCAACCCACAATGGATGCCATTTTAATAGTCATCATTCGTCAGCACACTACACACGCACACACGCTCGTGGCACACATATCCTGGCAGCTGGCTAATAAGCTGCCATGATCAATCGAAGCAAATCCCCTACCCCTAACTGATGGCTTACCATTGTCCCGATTCAGCTCGTAGACCTTCTTTACGCCGCCGGTGGAAATGGTGCCCTGGATGCAAACGGCGACAGTGACAACGAGGATGGTCAGCGTCTGGATGACATCCGCATTGATGGCCGCCTTCAGGCCGCCCTAATGAGTTCATGCAAGAAGGTGGAGAGAAATTTAAATATTTTCATCGTTAAATCGCTAAATCGCTGGCATTCCCGCAGTCCCAACATACCAAAATGGTGAAGAATATGCAAATGATGGCCATGCCCACAATGGAGGCATAGTAGGGTATGCCAATCACCGTTGACAGGGCCACGCTGGGTGTGTAAACGGTGATGCCCAGGTTGCAGATCTGTCGCACAATATACGTCGCCGAGGCCAGGCATCTTACCGTGCGGCTCTTGAACCTGGAAAGGGACGAAGAAAGAAAGCAGGAGCAGGTGAGTGCAGGGCTTAATTAAGCGGCTCCAACGAGGAGTGCCTCTTGCACTCTATCCATTTATTTACTTTTATTAAACTTTTAATGTTGGGTCCCTGCTCGTTTTTCGTTTTGGGTTTTGTTTTTATTTTTTGTTCTAGACCTAGTACCCCCTTTTTATGATTTACTACCCGCTGTAAAGAAGTTATGTGTGGAATCAGGAGCGCGGGGCGGGTTAAATTTACGACATGGGCGAGAAAAACCTAAGAAAATTGGCGGGTCCGTAACTCGTTTTGATTGTTTTTATAGTTGAGCCGGGGCGCTTTTTATGGGCTCGGTTGTAAAAATTTGTGTGTTAATTTGATGCGAAATGTGCGACAAGATGGGTGGGCACTGCTTGGGGGTCTGCCTAATGATCGTTTAGTATGCGTTATGTGGCCGAAAGGGGCCGAATGTCTCAAGTGCCTCAGCACACGCATCCGCCATCCGCTGAATAAGGGCTTTAATAAATAAACTGGTTTACGTCCGTAATCCTTTGATTGGCATCCTGAGCTTAAAGCGGCTGGAGTTAACAGTCCGTTTCGGAACTATTAAATGCAAGTCCCTAGAAAGCGATGAGTAGCAAGGAACAACAGAAAGAATAATTTAAGCTTGTAAACTGTGATATTTCTGTTGATAATAGACCCTTTTCCTCAATAAGACTTATTATCTCATCTTAAATAATAGCTAACATGAAGTAGGTTGCCTTAATTCAGGAGACCTACTCCCCTATAGCTTAATAAACCTATTGATTGCATATCCTACTCCAATTTGAAGGCTCTCATCCGCTGCCTTACAGCTGTGAGACGTACTGTGGCTGTGTAATCACAAGTAATTTCTTGTTGAACATCTAAGCTGACTGCATAATCCACTTTTACCCGCACCAACTCCCTGCCTTCTATACCCCCTCCTATCTGTCCCTGTCTGTTTGTCATTCGGTGTCTCTGCAGCCCACTAAATGATTAATTGCCCTTGGCCAATATTGATCTGAGCCGTGTTGGGCTGTCAACGGGCCCTGGCTTGGCCGAGCGTCTGGGACGGGGACTGGGACACAGGACATGAGCGATTGGGGACGCAGGTGTTCGGCTTGTGGATTAAATGCATATTTAGATGAATGACCTCCTGCCTTCGCAGTAGGAGGAGTTACAGTACATTTTATCTTTAATCGCCTTAATGTTCGGGTTATTATTAAACGCAACCGCAGGCTGAGTAAGGGAACCCTTGCTCTTGCTCTTTCCGGCTGCCCTGATGAGTATTAATTAATGATGATGCACTTTTCCAATAAGCAAACATCAATTGACAAATGGGGGAGGTGAGGGCCACGCCTCCGGGCCCGGACTCGGTTTGCTGTGCATTAAGCGAGCTTAACATATTTACCCGTTCGACTTTACATTGTTGGCCGGGGCTTTTAAGCGGTTTACATGACAACGCGTCGTATGCTTGATACACATTTTAATTGCGACACACAGTGAGTCGTGTGTGCGGGCCGAAGGAAAACAATCTGAAAATCCGCCAGAGGCAGAGGGAAGCTCCCACATAAAAGCCTGGCCAATTTGGCCAAGGACGACATGTATGACAGTCGCTCTTATATGTGTTGATTGAATGGGCGTGGCACTGGGTGGGCTCTGGGCTTGGTTTCTGGTCCGGCTCTCGGTCCGGTCCGGTTCGGTTCGGCTTGCTTGGCTGGTCAAACATTTATTTAGGCATTCGCCTTGCCATTGTTTCCCATCTATTTCGTGTTCTTTGCTTTTTCTTGTTTTTCCTAGGGCTGAGCTTGTTGTGGAAATTGATAAAGAAATATTATTGTAGGATACAATATCCCACAACACACACACACACAGGCTTCGGCATGGGCACACGCATGTAGCATATTGCTGCTTGCGGTCAATTTTAGCCTGATATGTCAATTTAATATGATTTATGGGATTTATTGTTTTCGGCCGCCTCTCTCTATCCGCCTATCCGTCTATCCGTCCACTTCTTGAGCGAGTGTTTTTCTACGTTGTCTGATTGTGGCATTTGTTTCTCATTTAGCCTGTTAACATTGTGTTCATCACAATAAGTGCTGGGCCGGGGCCAGGCAGTTGTCCTGGCTTAGGATTTGCCCCTCTCTCCGGCCTCTCTGTCTGTCGGCCAGTCTGCCTGTCATTTCATCTGCCCGATCCTTCTCGTTCTGTGTGTGTGAGTAATGACCTGAGGCTGTCACCGTCGTCCAGTTGATTGAACGTTGCCCTGGTCCTGGCTTTTGTTTTAGTTTAATTGATTTAACTGAGCCAGCGACTCTCTCTTGTGTCCGCGCCCCTTTAACGGCATAATTTACTGGGTTGAGTTGATTAAAGGCGTCCTGCGATGCGATTGTCGCTTAATAACTTTAAATGAAATGTAAGTGCCGCAAAGTATGCAATAATTGCTGCAGCCATGCCAGCGGGCAAGCAATTACCAGCAAGGACACAAGCAGCTCGCGCTCGCAGCTCGCAGCTCCCAGCTCCACACTCCCAACTCCCATTCAGCGCACTCTCCATTCCCAGGACACAACGTCAATGACCACTGGAGGGTGTGAAAATGGGCTGTAGAAAGCCAGGGAGCAGGTCATCATCAGCAGACGAGGGAGCTGCTCACCCAGCCATTAATTGAACACCAGCCCCTGCTCCAGCTCCAACGGCAGGTTACAGTCCTCCGAAATTGAGTTTGGTCTCCAACACAGGCCCATCATTTATCATGGCAAGCCGCTAAGCCAGTTTTGGCCCTGGCCAGGCGACAAAGGCATAAATTAATGGCAAATTTAATATGACGAGTGGTTTTGTACAATGGCCAGATAATCGCCGTTTAGGCAGCCAATCCTCAACCCACATCAGTGGCTCCTCCTCGTCCGCTGTCTCCTCTGTCGTCTCCTGGGAGGGTCGAGTTAATTTTACAATCAAAGGCAATCTAAGCAAAGGTGGTTCAGGTTCAGGAAGGGTGACACATTTGATTGCATTAAATGTCATGCATAAATAAACATAATCAGCCATATAAAACTCGGGGTTCTGAGTGCCGGCACTGCGTTAAAAGCCGCCCACAAATAAAAAGGGAGATAAACAACTGAAGGAAGCAAGGACTAAATCGACTTGGAGCTACCCAAAAAAAAAAAAACTGAGAATGTTACAAGAAAAAACAACCTACAAGTAAGTAGCTTGAATTTTAACTACTGTGAAAAAGAGAATACCAAGCGAAATTCCTTAAAATTTAAATTACCATAAGAATTGCCAATGAATTTTGCATTGTTTGCATAAGAAACTGGGAGTCATGAGTCGTTTTTAATTAAAATTTACATGAAAATTGCATATGCATATCAAAAGCTAAGAATACCCAGAAGGAGATATTACAGGAATTATGAACGTTTCATTTTTATTGAATTTATTGCTGGGAAACAGCATTAAATAATTGATTAATTTATCTATAAATTCAGTTTGATTACAATTTTCAGAAGATAAATTTTTATAGTCTGTTTTTTCGATAGCTTGTTGTGTATATTGTTTTTTTAACTATACATTTTTCTCTGCTACTAAGGGTTAAATGTGATTTTTAAGGCAATAAGTTAAATCATTTATTATATATTACTAATGCCACATTATCTTGTGGAATTTCTTTGAATACAGTCTACAAACTATATCATGTTGCTAGCTATGCTTTAGATTCTCAGAATATTATTCATACAATCCTCACAACAATGTTGCTGACAACACCCTTTCGCTCAGTCCCAATATACCTTTTTTGTTGCGCTTTCCCACCATGGGGCATGTGTGCGTTACTCCCAAACAACTTTGTTGTCTTTGAATTGCAAATCACGCTCTCACTTTGTAGCGCCGAAAACGTCTTTATTTATGCGTATGCATGTCGTCCTCAAAAAACACCGACCTCCAACCCTTCGTGAGCTGCCACCTCTCGCTGGGTGTTTGGCCAGGTTTCCTCTTTTTTTTCATTTGGTTGGCATTCACTCCTGGAGCACTTTGTCCCCTTGTACTCGTAAATAAACCAGGAGGAAGCCGAAATGCATTTTTTCCATTTGCTAAGTGCTAACAACTGTTCGCATTGATCTCTCCTCCGGTTCCTGGATATCAATTTATTTACATGTAATTGCCACCCCCACAGAGAGCGACAGGAATTATCTGGGGCGAACAAAGCCGAACTTTGCTTGACCATTGAACTCGATGGCGGCCAGATAGCAAATCTCTGTGTGAAGATGGCTAACACTTGAGTTGGCAGCGAGTCAAGGGCCATGCCCTCCCACATCTTCATGTCCACCTCCTGCTCCTCCGCCGCCTTGAGTGGCAGACATCACTTGCGACAGGCGACTGACAAGTGAGAGAATCCATGACTTGGTGAGTGTGCGTGTGTGCTTGTCTTGGGTTTTTTGTTTCGCAAGTTTTCGGGGGCAGATGGAGATGGGGATTTGGATTCGGGCTTGATGCTTGATGCCTGATGCCAGTGACAGGCAACAACACGCGCTATTTATAAACATTATGGCACAAACGAATTGTCATACAATTTGTCAACAGCCTCAGACCGAGTGGCTGCTTTGTTGTTGTCTCCCTTTTTCCTTTTCGCCTTTCCCTTGGCTTTTTTCTTATATATCCTTTAAGCGTATATTCGAAGGGTATATTCGAAGAAGAAGTTAAGTATCTTAATCAAGTTCAGGTCTATTTAGCGTCTCAACAGAAATTAGTGGAATATTAATCATGTATTCAACATTTTCCAAACAAATTTATATATTTTTTTTCCAAGCTCCCAGATCACACGAATCTCACGAATCCTTGATCTAAGTTTTGCCTGTAATGTACAAGCAATGCAGCAACAAGAGCCTTGAAGATCTGATTTTTTCTTTAAATTCTTTTAAATATAATTATAAAAACTAAACTTGATTAATTACATTTGATTAAAAGGTTTTTGTTTTCTTCTTTAAAGCTTAAGCTGAACTGCACTAAATACCCGGTATTTCCTAGTCGAAACACTCCACCAAACCGTTTTTTTTTACTTTTTTTGTATTGTCATCGTGTTGCCAACGTCAAGGCTTTTGTCTTTCCTCGATTTTTTCTGCTGAACCTTCCTACACACTCGGCCTGCGCCTGTGTGTGCTTGGCCGAGTGGCTTTTGCCAATTTGTAGCATATTCACTTATCGGCCTCTCTGTGTGTGTGCCCTAGACCCTCCCATTGCCATTTCCATATCCATTTGCCGCGTCCAAAGGCGGCTCAGCCTATTTTGATGAAGTTGTATGCATAAACATGTCGCGGGGCGCCAGTTGCGATGACAAGCGACAATGAGGCAACTTTCTGGAGCAACATTTGGCCATGTTGCGTCTCGTCTCCGCTCTGAACCCTTTCCTGGTTTCTTGTTTTTCCTCATGCTTGCCTGGTTCTTTTTTTTATTATTTATTTCTTCGCTTTGGGGGCCAAGCCAATTGACTAAGATTGATGGGAGTTACTCGTCTCGTTGGCTCTTCAATTAGTTTGAGTGTTGCTGCGTCCGAGCCGAATACGGCGAACATTTATAAAATGGTTTGCTTTGGGAACTAACTTTATCAGTCATTGATTTGGTCATTAATTTAACTGGACTTTTGAAGCCATACGAAATTTAATTGCTTTTGAGGGAATTACTTCATCATTTTGATCATAGATGAATTAATTACCTAAAAACTCAGCTATTTTATTAGAAGATGTACGTTGTGTTGTTGTTTGTTGTGTAAATTTATTAGCCAGTGAGCCAAAAATTACCCTTTCCTTACAAGAATTTAAACAATAAATCATTCCTATAAATTGTTGTAGGCCTTAATACCTACTTGGCTTATTCAACTAACAAAACTAGTCAAAATAATACAAGATAAGTCATCGATTTAATCATTAATTTCGCTTTAGAGTTCTTCTTGCATTTGCAGTTCTGTTTATGCTAATTTGGAAAATTACCTCCCGGGCAAACATTTAAATAATTTGCCTATTCCGCACAGCTTTCACTTCACTAAGTTTCGCTTGGGTTTCCCGAAAGCCCCTTGGACATTTTGTCAATGTGCGGCACATGCCAATTAAATTCCAATCAAATTATGCTCTGCCCGCCATGACCACTCCCACTCACAGTCCCACTCGCCTCCTCGCTTGTTTGTCTTGTCAGTTTTTGCAATTAATTGAATTCTGTTGTCGAAACTGCAAAACATTTGATAACAAATTTGTTAACTAATTTCGAACTTAAAAAACAATTAGGCCCACGAGGCGACAACTTGCGACAGATGGAAATGGAAATGGAAATGGAAAGAGGAAAGGGACAAGGAGGAGCCGTCGGCAGAGAGGTGGCACAGACAAACTGACGACAAACTGGGCGATAGCATCCGGGACCAAGTCCGAAACTGAAGCCGAGTCCAAGCCCAAGTTGGAATCCTCGGGCAGGGCAAGGACAAATCTATAGATTATTTGCTCTGCCGGCTTGGCTTTTGTTTGGCCATTTGTTAGGGGCTCATTGTTGTTGTTCTTCTTTTTTTTTGTAAAATGTAATTCAAATTTATTTAGCAACGCAGCAACTTGTGCCAGGAGCAGCAGCAGCGGAAGTCAGGGACAACAAGTGCGACACTTCAAAGCACAAGTGATCCGAACTTTTAATACCTGGCACTTCATTTTTCAAAAGGTTTTGCTTATTTTTGGAAGCAATATAACGAGTTTCTGGATAAAACAATGGGACTGGTGACTTATATAATTGATTTTAGATATGGCAAGGAAATAGGAAGGGGGGAATTTAGTACTGGTATCTCTAGACTGATTCCTGCTACTGCTACTTCGCATTTTTGCAACAATTTAAGTCTTCTTACTGCATTTCCCCCTATACAATATACCCTAATTACCACCTATAAGAACCAGAAACAGACCTGAGCCCTTGGCGCGTCTCTGTTTAGTTTCATTTGGCCTCCTTAATGAAGAATAAAATTGTGTGCGCTTCGGCGATAAGCGAGAGGAGACACAGAACACGACGGAACCGTCCCGTCGCTGCGACGCATTTGGCGAAATTAAAATGAATGTTTAAATAACAATTTTCCTGTTTGCCGCCGACTCGCTTCGCTTCGCGCTAATTGAACGATGTGGCGCTCGAGGGAGTTACTTTCTCTTACTTGGACTGGCGAGGGCACTTCTGACTTGGACTCACCTTAGATCGATGTACTGATAGACGGAGGTGATGCCCAGGTTGAAGTAGACGGGAACGAACATGAAGCACACAATGGGATAGGCACTCATCATTCCATAGATGATCTCCCACATGGCTGAGCCGCGATAGAACAATTCACTGGGATAGCCTGTAAATTAATATTATTTAATATGTTCAATAATTAAAGAACAAGTTGTAGTAAGAGGATTTTTTGTATATTTATATATATATAGCTACAATATATTTTAATTCTAAGAACTCACCCAGCACGGATCGTACGCCGAGTGTTCCTCGGGCTATGGATATCATCACGGCCACGATCGAAACTCCGCCGGTGGCAAAAACATAATCGGCCTTGCTGCGCTCCTTTTTCTTGCCAAAAATGCGTGTCCACAGCGGCCCCAGGACTGTGATGGCTATAAACAGCACAAACATCAGATAATCCCAGCCCATGGTGCTCAGGTCCTTGGCCATGTTGTTGCTGCTTCTGCTGGCAAGACACAAAAAAAGGAAAGAGGAAAAAAATCAGAATTCAAGTTGGTCACCGGCAAAAAACAACACACAATCTTTTCAACTTTTGGGGGGGCTTTTAGGTGAGATGTGAGCTGGATAAAGCGTTTTCCAGCACAGTTGAGCATGTGCATGTTAGTCACGCCCGGTGGACATAATGCCAACTGAGAGCTCCGTGGCTCGGCGGCCCCGTAGTGGAGCAGGAAACTTGACAACATTGTTGCATATCCGCAGGCGAGTGGAGAGGGTGTGCTGCGGTTTTGTGCACCCATCATAACACATGCATTCAGCGAGCCCAACCCAAGTCCCGACCCATCAACCGCCCACTCAACCTCTTCGAAGAGAAGGCCAGGCCAGAGCTAAAGCCAAATGAGCGGCAAAGAGCGCCAACTACACAAAACTTACACGGGACGAAAAGCCTAGAAGAGGTAGAGCTGGAAAAATATCGATGTTAATCGATGTAAAATCGATGTTTCCATACTAAAACA